>JALPQI010004363.1:0-84017 GCA_025490895.1 Thaumatotibia leucotreta | reverse complement strand
GTTATGCTGTGAACTTATTGGAATAAAAATAAAATGAATGTGGTCTATGGTGCCGTATCCGCTTCGAAATCCAACCTGCGGGTTGGAATTCGTCGAGTCTCCGCGCAAGACGGTTCGTGATAGTCTTGGGAACAGCTTATAGACATGGCTTGGAAGAGAAATGGGTCTATAGTTCTTCATCAGGGTTTTGTCACCGTTTTTACAGAACTGGACGACCAGACTTGTAATCCATGCCTCCGGATTTCTCCCTTCAAATAGGACAGCGTTGAAAAGCTTTTGAAGCTCCCTCAGTACGGGCTTACGTCCTGCTTTTAACAACGCTGTTGCATTGCAACGCCATCCTATCCAGGGCCTTTTCCGTTTTTAATCTACTCAAGAAGCGATATCGGTTTCGCCGATACTGACTTCTAGCAGGTCTTCAGTGTAGTGGTGTATCAAGGTGGGTCTAGAATCCTCATTTTCAGGACCAGGTCGAGTGCCATGCATGCTAAGTGTATAATCGGCCATAGACGTCTCCCACTTCGGAAAGGACTGCCGACTTTGAAGTAACGACTTCTCCACGAGCTGTTGTCAGCTTCGTGAAGTGGCCTCTTCCTAAAAAAAATTTCACCCCTGGTTCTGACGATCGCTCTTTCAATCGAAAGAGTATTGGAGCACCGGGGATCGTGTCGTACGTGCTTGCTGATCTCTCGGTTTAGAGACTGGTGGGTTTTCACGTCGTTACTACATTAGCCCTAACTGCCCTAAGGTCTCCCCTGAAAACTTTTACTTTCTGCCCCTGCGCTGCATTTCACAAAATCTCGTACCTTCCACCCCGAGGATGCGAACCACATCTTTAAGGTTTTGGTTAACGTCCGCTGTGGTTTCCGTCGTCAAGAAGAAACATTAAGAGTACCTATATCTATTGGTTTTAATAACTACTAATACTAATATATGGAGTACAACCGAGAACAAGAAAACCAAACATGGCTACTAACTTAAATGGATACATAATTTTGTGACTTCCAGGCGTATACGTATCTTTGTACTCGACTGTACAACCATAATATTTGTCAAACCTTATCGAAATGTGATATTTACAACGATGTAAGCTATTTAAAAACTTTTAATCCTCAGTATTAAAAGAAGCGTAATATATTGATGCCTCATCAAGGTCACGCCGATTCCACGCCGGTGGCGGCGTCGGCGGCGGCGGCGCGAAGTTTTTTACCGGCGGCGGCGGCGCGCCGGCGCGGCGCTCATGTCTAAACAGGCCGATTGATGTACTGTGTATTACGGAACACAACATGAGCCAAGGTGATAAAAATCAATTAGCTCTTAGTAACTATATACTTGCGTCACATTTTTCACGTGGAAACAGAAACGGCGGTTCTTGTATACTTGTAAGAAATATACATAAATTTAAGACTTTATCAGATATATCTGAGACCACATCCATATGTAATATTTTCGAATGTTCTGCTATTGAACTAACAGAGCATAATATAGTAATAATCTGTATATATCGCATTCCAAAATATGATAACACAGCCTTAAATATTTTTTACCATAAACTTAATGATATATTGTGTAAATTAAACCAGAACCATAAAAAAAATATAATTTGCGGGGATTTTAACATAGATATAATGAAAAGAACCAGACAAAGTATTGAATTTAATAACATCATATCTAGTTTTAATTTAAAGTTTGGAATATCCACACCGACAAGGTTACAAAGTAACACCTGCATAGATAATATTATACATAACGTTCGAGGCGGAGAATCAGAGGTAATAGATCTTGCGATTTCTGACCACACTGCCCAGATACTTACGTGTCCTGTAAAACCTACGTGTACGATATCTCACTGGTTCACTCTAAAAAGAGATTTTAGTAACTGTAATATTCATAAATTTATAAACTGTATTGAGGAACTGAGCTTTAATGATGTATACATGTCAAATGACCCCAACGAGGCATTTAATTGTTTCAGCAGTCAATTTGAACTGTTTTATAACCTATGCTATGCTTCCCATTTATTAGACTTAAGATATCAGCATTAAACAGGCCAAAAATGGGTGACAAAAGGTATAAGAAAGTGTTGTAGAAGAAAGAGGGCTATGTTATGAAAATTTAGACTTACACCAAACGATACTAACAAAAGTGCTCTGAAATTATACTCCCAGCGTCTTAAAAAAATTATATCGTCGACACAAAAAGTACAAAACGATTTTTATATAAAAAATGCATCCAACAAATCGAAAGCCTCTTGGAATATCATACATGCGGCAAAGAATAAACGCATCAAAGATAATATATCTGAAATAATTGTCGATAACGTACCCATCACAGAACCTAAACAAATTGCTCAAAATTTCAATAATTACTTCAACTCTTTAAAGAACTCGAAAAATACTGGTTATGACGGTATCAGTACAATGATTATTAAAAAAGTTGCTATTTTAATTTCATCTCCAATAAGTCATGTGGTAAATCTATGTATAGAATATGGCAGATTTCCTGATAAACTTAAGGTAGCTATCCTAAGACCATTACATAAAAAGGGCGAAAAATCTATTATTAGTAATTATAGACCAATAGCTCTGTTACCAATTTTTTCAAAAGTGATTGAGAAAGTAGTATATAGTAATTTAAACAACTATTTTGAAAGCAATAACTTATTTGCATCTGAACAAAAGGGTTTTCGTAAACAAAAATCAATTAATATGGCAATCTATGACTTACTAAATATTATTATGGCTAAGGTAGATAATAAGGTACCCGTGACAGCTCTTTACATGGACATGACAAAGGCTTTCGATTTCGTTGATCATGGAATACTATTGACTAAGCTATACAGATACGGTATTCGGGGAAATATTCATAGTTTAATTGAATCCTACCTAACTGGAAGAAAGCAATTCACTCAGCTAGACCATATATGTGTCAAGACCAAAACGCAACTCGCAGCTTTGTCTGATCTCAGAGAAATAAAGGTAGGTGTCCCGCAAGGCAGCGTTTTAGGACCACTTTTATTTCTCATTTACATAAATGATTTTCCATTAGCTACTGAAGAACCCATGATTCTTTTTGCCTATGATAGCACAGTCCTATTTACAGGAAAGGACTTACAGTCTTATAAAACAAAAATAAACAACACATTAAAATCACTTATTGACTGGCTAAACAGTAACAACCTTCGCATTAACTTGGACAAAACTAAAATTATGCACTTTAAGCAAATAATAGATAGAGTAGAAAATGTAAACATATCTTATAATGGACATACAATTGATGAAACAGATATTACAAAGTTTTTAGGATTAAGCTTAGACAATAAGTTTACGTGGAAATATCAGATTGACCATATATGTAAGAAACTTGGTACATTTTCATATGCGCTACATCATCTTAGAAAAGTAGTCAACCAATTTGCTGTCATAACTTCCTATCATGCTTACGTCACGTCAACTCTAAGATACGGGGTAATTTTCTGGGGAAACTGTACAGACAGAGATTTATTATTTAAATGTCAAAAAAAATGTATACGATCCATGTGTGGTTTGAACAAATATGAATCGTGTAAAGCATTATTTGTTGAATTGAGAATACTAACTCTTCCATCCCTTTACATATTTGAAACATCCTTGTATGTGAAAACTAATATAAGGCAATTTGCCAAATTTAACAGTGCACGTAAAATTCACAGTATAAAAAATAAACCTTTTAAGACAGCTTTGCTTTCAAATAGTATATTTGGAATGGCACCTCGAATTTATAATAATTTACCAATTAGTATAAGACAATTGCAAAACGTACATATATTTAAAAAAGAACTCTTTAATTTTCTAGTCAACAAAGCATATTATTCTATAAAAGAGTACTTAGATGACTATGACAAAATAATTTAGTGACATTCGTAATTGGAAATAAATGTAATGTTTTTTTATGCTAATGATTTATAATGATTTATTTTTGACTTATTTTTAATTTAATATCAATAATTGTAATACTTGTTATATATATTTTGATTAATAATTGTAATTTGTGTTTGTATAATAATGGTATTGCAAATTTCATTTATTTATATTTTAAATCTTAATCTACTTGTTGTTCACTGCTTTTTTTCCTCAATGTTCTTTGACATTTGTATGCCAAACGGCAAAACATAGTGTTTCTTTACCTCTAGACCTAAGACCTATTTGTACCTATGTTTGACAAATAAATGATTCTGATTCTGATTCTGATTCTGATTCTGATGTTTTTTCCGTGGACCCTTCATGTAATCACATGGTTATTGTAGGTGACGGGCCTTCCTACACTTCTAAAAATGGAACCGTATAATATACCTATGTCTGAAGGAATATATAAACGACACAACAAATTGATAATTAGTTACCTATGAAATTACCAATGAGTGCATTATAATTAACCCCGGCTGCAAGTCGTCACGTGAAATTACGACTGTAATAAATAAGAATACGTACACATTAAGTATATGACATTAATTCTGCTAAGAAAATAACAAGGCAAGCAGGTATCTAATCGGTTTATTTACAAATTACCCCTTATAAATTAGCTTAATTACAAATCACTTGCGATATATGCAACTAACTGGTAATTTTTTTCTACATAATATTAAAATAATGTGGATATGTCTGTAAAATATTTTTGTAATAAAATGTATGAAGATTTAGGTGTCTTTTTTTCTGTCGGTGTCCGATCGAAAAAAAGTTCATCAAGGCTCTTAAATCAATGTTGTAAAAGCGATGGGTCGATCGCAAAAAGTAGTACCTAAGTTAAGGCTTTAATAAAAACAAAACTTAACTTCACTCTTTTGTGTTACAAAGTTACTTATATTATTTTTATGAGTAACTTTCGTAAGACAATGGAAATTATCGAGATTTTTATTTTCAGTAAGCACTTAATTAAAGAAATAAATAAATATCTTCGGACATCTTACACAAATCGAGTATCACGGTAAGCACAATTAAGGCTTGTGGTGTGGGTACCAAGCGACGATATAAATATATATTATATAATAGACATATACTTAATACATTAACGGCTATTAGCAGGAAAGAAACATTTGTGATAAATAAATACACAAAAAAATCGAGCCAGCTTTCGTCAGGATTCCAACCCGGAGCCTCCAGCTTCGTAGGCAGGGTCACTACCAACTAGGCTACAGAGGCTGACAAATTATATGTGCAATATTTTTGATGCCGCGTGGTGACGGCAGTAAGAATACATTTGTCACCACCCCAACTCCTCCTGCGGGTGTCGTAAGAGTCGACTAAGGGATTGAAGTGTCACTGACCATTTTACAAGATTGATCATAGTGGACACATTACTGCGATCGCCAATCCGCTTGCTCAGCGTGGCGATTATGGGCATTTACCTCCTAATGCGTCTATACGCATAGTTAATAGGAGAGGCCTACCAGCAGTGGACTAACATAGGCTGATGATATTTTTATAAGAGACCTAAATATATTAAATTCCCCGGAGCACATCGATGGAAGAGTGATGATTTCATGATACGTAGAACTTAACGACCGTATGATATAGACGTAGAGATCTGGCCTACTACCGCGAAAATCGATATTCGTAAATTTCGATGATTTTTCTCTGTCACTCAAACGAATGCGTCATTAGAGTGAGAGAGACAAATCCTCGAAATTAATGAATTACGTTTTTCGCGGTAGGGCCGCTGTTTCATTAGTTTTGAACTGTGGGTGCAAAACATTAACAAAACTTTAATCTTGACATATCGACGGCCCCTACGTAAGTTGTCGTAAGTTAAAAATGGCAAGTTTACAGGAGAGCACTTTAAAGTTTGAAATGTGTATGGTGGTCACATAGTTCAATGGATTGCTTTGAAAATTGGCATAAACATTAACAAATATACTGTCTTTATAGTGATATAATTAGTTTTCTGATATATTTCATACTTTAGCTGGAATTGCACTTACGACAGTATATGACGGAGAAGAGAATCTAAAAATTGTGGTATGTATTACTAACGTCACTTTACGCTGGGGGTCATAAATGGTAATTGATCGTAAGTTACACATACTACAAGATACGTCGGAATTATGCGTGTAAGTTTTATGGTATCTGTTATTTACTACATTATTTTGCGGAAACATTATAAAAACTTTGTGTTAGTTAATATATTTTGCCATTTAACAAACAATTCAATAGTATTTTTATGAAAGCCTGATGGAATATTTTGAGAAAATTAAGCAGGTGAATAGTTTTTTGTATGTTTTATTATGAAAAATAGATCAGGTACAGTATTTTTATACAGCTTCTCGAAAATTTCGTGTTGAATGAAAACTAAATTATGTAGTTGGGTTTGATGTAGCGAGTACTAGAAACTATAATATGTAGTACATTACTATAGAGGACGGGAAACGAAAGGTTACACACACACAAACTTATACATCAATTTTTTTAAAACTGTTTGAGAAAATATTTTACCCGGTGATATTGACATTAGTTCTTTTTTTTACGGTGAAATGCCAAGATGTTCTGACACTTTACGAGTTACTTTCGGTATTTATTTTTTTAAAGTAAGTTCCTTCTGGTACTTTGCAGTCCTAAGACTAAGTAGTTATGAAATGCCTTTACATATCAAGTTCAATAATCGAACCAGCGAGATGGTACTTCCTGGTTTAATTTGACGTACGTAATGCCAACATTTCATTGCAAGTTTGAAAAAAAATAATTAAAGGCATTGTAGCTCATAACGAGTTACCTACTGTGCACATGAAATTCATCGAACATTTCCTGAATAGTTGCTATTTCGTTTGACAATGGGATTATTATTTGCAGATTGAAGCAAAGAGTTCTCTTATAATGTAGTTCTGGTACTGGTCAACATTTTGATGGATAAATTTGAGCAGAGCGCATTCGAGAGTTGTCCGAATAGGCCGAGATGCTGGTTACGAAATGTGGATGACGTTTTTGCGGCAATTCCTGATAGAGTTGTTGATGTGTTACTAACCAATCTTAATGAAATGCATTCCAGAATAAATTTCACATTCAAGAGAAAGGTGGATGGGACACTTCGTTTTCTTGATTGGTTAGTAATGCTAGGTCAGAATGATCGTCTGTTACAAAAAATCTATAGAAAAAATACCTGCTAACTGGTTTATATCATTATCTCGCAAACCTATTCTCGCGGTTCTGTGATTCATAATACATGCGAAATGAGTTTATATCGTTTATTCATATCACATCATTCGCCTATTTCAGTCCACTGTTGGACACAGGTATCTCATATTACCTCCTGTTATCTAAACTATGAAAGATGTTGCAACATGTTAGACGCGACGAGACGTTGGAGAGCTTGGAGAGGAACAGATATGGTTGCAGACAATGTCAGCATACAAGGAGCTCAGGGACGTTTCGACATCATCACACAGTAGAGAGGGCACCAGCATTCTTGCCTCATATGAAAAGATTGACAAACGAAATTGGACGCCTATTACGCCGGAGGTTTAGCATTAAGACCATTTTGCGTCCTCATATCAATATGAGTACTTCTTACGCTCTCCAAAGGACGGGAATTCACTTGGCAGCTCGGGTGTTTATCAGATACCGTATGACTTCGGTAAGGAACGACGTAATGAGTCTACAAGTCTCGAAGCAGATATGGAGTATCAAGGACAGGGAGATAGACAACTCGGCTGTGGTGGACGCATACGATACAGGCACATTTCATATCCTAAACGCTTTGATAAAGCGAGGATGCTGGTACGGTAAAGATGATACCTGCCACGGAAGATATACAGAGCGATTAAGATTAATTTTAATCGGGATGGGGGCTGGACTGAGCCAACGGCATCGAAGCCGGTAATCTCTGAATATGATGGTTTTGTGCACACAGTGACTTCGTGTGCTTATCATCTGTTACGTAGTGTTCGGTGACACAAACCCGCAGTCGGACATGAGATCAGTGCCGGTGCAAGACCACCATTTACCGAATATACATGAGTTTAACTGATTAATTATAATTTTGTGCATAAGCAGTCTATCATTCAGCATTAACAACGTTATTTTGAAATTATGATTACATGGCAGATTAATGACTTCTCTCACAGTGCAAGGACATAAAAAATGAGGCTTCAACTACATCATATTTTGAGATCAATATTAAGTATTTTTTTATGTCATTATAATCTTAAAGAACAGTCATATCGCTTTCAAGATTAGATACTGCAGCTGTTGGCGGTTTCATCCAGTCAGCAGTCAAATCGGCGATCTGCAGACGATGATTTCACTGATGAATACTCGTAAATGAACCCACCAACTGCTGCAGCATTTAATAATGTAAGTGATATGATTGTTTTGTCTTGGTCACTATCACAAAAATGCCGTTTTATTACAATGAATTCTGCATTTCTTTATCGTTTGGTTCAAAAGAAAGTGGCGAACCTATATAATGAGCAGAAATTATTGAAATACGCAAACATTATAATTGTAAATTGTAGTAACTCCGTATTTGATCCGGCGCATACTGTCTTAAATATCACTTACAATAGAAATTTAAAAACAATTTCCGACGAAAAATGTCTCAAGTGCACATACAACACAAAAAAATAAATAAAATCCAACGTAAATAGTAGTAAGTTAAACTTAAGACAAAACACCGATCTCGAACTCCGAAGTAAGTTGTGGTAAGTGATAACATACTACAGTATTCACCGGTATTATTAAAAATTTGTCAAAATCCATACTAATAAATTCGCACATGATTTATGAGTGAAATCGAACAAATGTCAACTTTGCTTAGTGGTTATAATCATTTTTATTTCGCAAGCGTCTTTTATTTCATCTCGGACCTTTTGTTTTAACTGACCAACGGCCATTTCGAAAATTAATTTTGGTCTTGCAGTTAGTTTGAGTTTGTTCCCGATACAGTGTCTTACTCTTATCGAATAAAATGCATCGTTTATCAATTTTTGTCTCATCTAGTTGTCAGTTTTTTGGTAAAAAATTATCATTCACGAAAAACCTCTGCTCCACCGCGTATAAGATTGTAACTGGCACTTACGCTGCGTGAGCGCGGGTGGCCGCCCCGTATTAACTGTCATAAGTACACATACTACAGTATACGACGGTGTTATTTTAAGTTACGACAGTTTTCGGGTTTCAAAAACCTATTTGTAATAGGATTTATTAATTTTTTCTTCGTGGAACCGATACATTCATAAAATGTATAATGTTTTATGAAATAAAAAAAAAACCCAAATTTCAAGTTACGACAACTTACGTAGGGGCCGTCGATATGGGAACACTTGAGCCAAGAAAAATACGAAAAATATTGAAAAATCTGTATCTAATTTATTCCCTATCTCGGAATCTTCAACTTACAATGTGTGGGTGTGTATATATGTATATTTTATGGATGTATGTGCTATGTCAAGTAATGCAGAAGTTTTGTTAAAGTTTTGCACCTATAGTTCCGACTCCTACTAATGTACAATGACGATCGGCCTTCGACAGATAGTAGGATGGTAGCCCTTTATCATCGTATCCCTATTAGCATAACGTTTGATGCAAGCTACGAAGTATTCTTATAAAGGATGTTTAACTAAATATGACGACAGTTCGGTCTCGTAAATCAAAATGAATGTATCTACTCGTAAGCGGGGAGCGTCTCGAGCATTGTAAGAACAATATTTTTAGTTGTATTGTGCACCTGAAGTTTTATAATTTAAATTACTATTCGGAAAAAGTAAGATTAGGCATTAGGTTTGATCTTAATTTGTTTAAGTATTAGATTTATCGGAGTTTGAAGTTAATTTTTCCTTATAATATGCCGTTTGTAGCGACGTTATGTCAGGTCCAAATTGGCACTGTATAGTCAGGCTAATAATACAACGTGTTCACTCCAATCTTCGCTATGACATGTTATGTTTCCTTTAAGTAATTGCATAATTATATTATATAACTCCAATTTAATTGTTTATTTGTTTTACAGACCCTGTGACGCTTTATCCATCGGTTACATAAAAATAATAAGAACATTCCTAGCCATAACAGGCTCCTGGCCATATCAGATAGCCGGAGCCAAGGTTCACCCAATTTACAAATACTATATTCGCACCCTGCCATTCTTAGCAATTCTATGCGTTAGTATGGAAATATGGTACCTCATTGAGAACTTCAATGTTTTGTCATTCTTTGAAATAGGTCATATGTACTTGTCACTGTTCATTGCTGTCTTGGCACTAGTAAGTAACTATACTTTTACAAAGCATCGTTATTTATTTAATACACGTATATTTAATAAATAACGATGTCCTACTACCTACTATACAGTTAGGTATGTCAAATTTTGTAACAATATAAAATATGAGAAGAGAAAGGCGTTCCTGTGACGAACAGAGAAGTTTGATCAAAAACTTAATGCATGAAGGAATAGTTTAAGTTATGACAATATATGGGCGAAAAAAAGGAATTAAAGTAGAGGCATCGTAAGAAGTCGTTTTTGACGTTTGTTTGCACATGAAGTTCTGTAAATGTTCACAGATAGTATAATGGAGCAAATGTCAAACTTCATTGTTGCCTGTACGGAATAGTGATGTTACTACTGTTGCTGCAATTTACCGATACGTCAATCGAAATAAATAAGTAAACCTTTTTTTATGGAGGTACGAATAATTGCTATAATAGTAGGTACGCACATATCGTCAGTTGTAATATGAATTAATGTAACCACCAAATGACGACTTTTCAGGAGGGCCATAAAACGAAATGGACATTTATAAAGTAAGATGTATCTTTTTAGTTAATTATCCTATTGAAATGATGTTTATCTTGTTTGTTTTATTTTTGAGAGGTCTATTTGATAGACAGTTACTAACTGCGACCACACTTATAGTTCAGGAAATGGCTGGTGCTTACGTTAAATATTTTCAAAAAAATTTAGAGATACGTTAACAAATCAATGAAAATCATCAAAAGTGGAAATTCGGAATTTAGTGTAACTCACAAATTGAAACCGAATTGCTTATGAGCCATACAATGCAGACGGCGCTTACAGCAGTGACGTTTATAAAAATATGGTGAGTACATTAGGAAAGACATGTTTTGTACTTACAAATTCGTACTTACGTTAAAATATTGTCTATGATTTTTGGAAACCTTTACATAAGTTAATAAAAAAAGTAGAAACCTAATAAAATGGCAAAGTTTTTGTTAACGTATTCGACATTTTTTTCTAGATATCAATATTTTATATACACCGTTCGATAGAGCAGGAAATTTGCAGTCGAACGGTATAGGTAACTCAATTTCGTCAGCCCGTGTGCCCGGTGGATACGCGGCTTTACAGACTGTGTTGAACTTGGCAACCCGAAAAATGTCAAAATTGTTGTAAAATCACGTACCTATAATTTTATTTTTCGTATAACAGTAACCCCATTTTCATTTAAAAAATCGTACTCATCATTTTATGACTAAACGTAATTTGTGAAAGTGGTTGTTAGATTCAATCACACAAACATAATTGTGTCAATATATGTTTAGTTATTATTTTATTTAGAATGTACTGATGACTCGCATGCGAGTCACGGCCATGCGGAAGCGTTGAATCATGACCCATACGTTGAGTCCTTGACCCTGAATGAATCAGGTTCAAGTAAAACGTAATCCCACTTACGGAGGCTCTCGCTAACAGAGGTTGTGGATGCTATGAATTTTGCTTAGAGGTCACGTCCTATCCGTCCTATAAAAAATCCTACCTAAATGCGACTTTACGTCATTATGACGTCTCCGGCACCAAAATTTCGATGCCTGCTAATGATTCTAAGTAAGATTACCAAACACTTTTTTAATTCGGATATTCGGATTACCTAACACTTTTTTAATGGCAAGTACCTACCAGATCTAACGCCCTTTCGCACTTGACTGAAAATTTTACGACGATAAAATCGAGCGTTTCACAACACTATTGTGAGCTGTCAAAAACGACTTCTTACGATGCCTCTACTTTACACATCGGGCGCCGAGTAAATATCGGATATATCCCAGAAAATAATATTAAGTAGCCATAGGAATTCTGACACAGATATTTTAATAAAATGTATGTAAGTTAGGTAACTTGTTTCAAAAATTGGCCAGGTGGCTTATGATGGTCCCGTTTTATCTATTTATAGTGCTACGCGTCACTTTCGCACTTACATACTTGTTAGAACCTGACGGCAACAACGACAAACGATTAAACATGGTATCATCATAAGCCTACAGGTATCAAAAATGCAATTTTCGACAAAAACTTATTTTAAGAGATAAAGTATAATTTTCTTCCGTGAAGCATTTATGTATCATGTTTTTTTAAGGTTCGACTGCTTCTTCCGCTGCTATCTAGATACGGAGAAATAATAGAAAGATTCCTGATGTATTTTCATCTTATACATTTCAAACATAAAAGCAACTATCACCAAAAGGTACATAGTTGCATAAATCGTAGGTATCATCAGCCAAAACATAGTCAACTTTCATGGTCACAACTCTTTAAGTTTATTACCCACGGAATAGAATAAAAAAATGAAGTATTGATAGACTATATTATAACTGGACTTGGAATAACTGTACTTAATTTGTTTCCACAGTAGATAATATTATTAAAAACCTAAATCATTAACAGACGTACGAGAAATTCGAATACATTTCTAAATGCGTGGTTATATCAACAATGGCGCTAGCGATGATATCTGCCTTCGGGTTCAACACGATGCCTGTCATGAACAACATCAGTCGCGGGGCGTACACAAATCCGAATGAAACCGTCGAGCTGGCAATCTACTTCTCTTACCCAGGCTTCGATCCTCGAGACCACTATAAGTTTGTCACAGTCTTCAACTTCTACTTAATATTTGGAAGCGCCATTTTAATTGCTGGCATAGATATCGTTATGTCCCTATTAATAATTCAAATAATTGGACATGTTGAAGTTCTTAATGAAAGTCTGTTGACCTGCGCCGAATCGAAAAAATCCGGAGAAGCTTTGAATGTGGATATCGGGAGAAATAAGCAGGTTTCAATTTTAATAGCACCAATGTTTACAAATGAAGAAAATATTGTTATTAAGGAAAACTTAAAACAATGTGTCAAACATCATCTAATGATTGTCAGGTAAGATTATGTTATACAGTGTGTAAATCTAATACGGGCGATCAATTAAACCAGGCATGGGATTCATTAGTGTAATCATGGTTTACAAGATTTTTTTAAAGTTACTCTTAATTTAGACCCCACAGATTTTTTTTAAGATTATCGGAGCAGCAATGTAGGTACGAACATTTGTTATTGTTGATATGGCAGTTATGTCATCTGCTTTTGAAATTATCTGTCAACGAGTGCTTCACTCGCGTATGTTGCTCTACATTGCGCGCCGAATTATTTTGTATGGAAAATTTTGTTGCTCTAATTTTAAATAAAAGTTATTTGAATGTACTTATTATGTCGTAAACTAACACCCGTTAAGAGCTTCGCCCGTATTAGACTTACACCCTGTATTTATATCTCAGATGAATGATTGAGTTTACATATAGCTATATTTTTAAGGGAGGCACAATTTGAATCAAGCATCACATGTTTCTGTGTTATTGGCGCTTCGATGCCTAAACCTTATTTTTTGGCCACTCTGTAAATAACAAAATTGAATGGGGCGCGGGGGGATATCCCAACAACTCAGTCACAGGACATGCAGTACCAAGTTACGATGTCATATAATTCTAGTATTGTTATATGTTTCGTATTTTTTTTAATCTGTAACTAAAATAATTGTACAATTTTTGAGCCCTTATGTGTTTTTCATATCAAAACAGTTCAAATGTGAAAATTTTATTATAATATATGCAAGCTCAACTTTACCTATATACATACATAGGTATTTACGTAATGATTATAACTAATTGCTTTAGCTTTACAGATGATGTATCTAACTTTTTCGGACCAGTAATAGCTTTGTACTATCTCTTTCACCAAGTATCAGGATGTATATTGCTTCTTGAATTATCAGCAGGCGTAAGTCCCTCAAATTATTTTATTAATAAGTATTTCACTAGGTATGAAATAATGTACTTCATGAAAAAGTGTGTTGTTTTTTTAATTTTATATTTTTATTACGTTGCATTCGAACATTTAATTATACATTTCCCAGGGCCCAGAGGCTTTAACCAAATATGGTCCCATGACAATAGCGATCTTTGGACAGCTCATTGTTGTATCAACCATCTTTGAAATAGTTAACACCAAGGTATGTACTTAATATACGTGATTTATTTATTTATTCGTATAGCATTGTTACAGAGTCGCGTAATTAATAATCGGTTAGGTACCTATAGCACAATATCTAAATTCTTCATCTTTACCCATTGGGTAGTTAGCATCGGTATCGGCACCAAGTAGGCATGATGACTGGCAAGCTAAATCAATATCTTTTTCCGAACTGTCAAAAATATCGCAACTATGAAGTTTTATATTAAATACCCAAAGTGACGTCACGTTTGTATCTGTACTGCGAAATGACCTACTCTTTTAAGTTCTTTCCAATTTCTTAAATAGAAGTTCTGTACAAAAAATACTGCAATCTACATTTCAATTATAATTCCTTCGTGTATTATGTCGTGCATTAACACTAAGTACATTGTTTTGACTAAGGGATTAAAGTGTCACTGACCATTCTACAAGATTGATGATGGGCAGCAGCGTCATCATGGTGGGCACATTGCTGTGATCGCCAATCCGCTTGCCCAGCGTGGCGATTATGGGCATTTACCTCCTAATGCGTCTATACGCATTGTTAATGGGAGATGCCTGCGTCCAGCAGTGGACTGGCATAGGCTGATGATGTGATGTGATGTGACATTGTTTTAACTATCATCCCTATTTTATGTTATATAATCCATCGCGTAGCGTGAGAGCGCTGGGCTCTGGCACGCTGGCCTTCGTCCTTGCGAGCTGGCGAGCCTCTGAGGGACGCTTAGTCCTTCGACCCTGCGTGGACCTCTGCCTTCGGCCTTCGTCAGGGTTCGAAACGAACCATCGAGCCTTCAGGCCGAGAGCAGCCTATCGTGACGCTTAAATATTCTCACACCACGAGTTTTCATCTTGACGTGCCATTACCATGCAATAGATTGAAGTTGACGTTAGGGAAAATGAGAAGAAACTTGGCGATTTTTTTTAAAGAAAATGGAGCGTTTTAAATCAACACGAGTTACGAATTTCCTTTTGTTACGCGTATTGTACGACATTTTTCAGTACAGATGGCCCTCCCAAATTTCGACCTTACAAGATATTGACCACTCGTGCTTAAAAAAGCAGTATCTATAGGTACTAGAAGATAAAAAAAAAACAAATATCGAAATAAAATATGTTTGACTCCTTTTCACGTCAAAATACACAGGTTTTTTTTTAAACCCGAAAACCTGGATTCTTAGCCAAGTTGCCAATCGCTAACGCTTAGTAGCGTATCGTAGTTTTCCCTCTCAGTCACTCTTTCATATTAGTGCGACAAAGACAGTTAGCTGCCTTTCGTTTACGATTGATGATTAAGCGTTAGCGATTCGCAACTTGTCTAAGCACCCTGATTCTTCCAGATCTGGACGTGCCTGGGATCATTCATATCAGAATCACGAGCTGATTCGATCTATTACAAAATAAAAAAAAAACAAAATTGGTTATTTGTATTACGTCACGTTCATTGTGTGAACTTACTACGAGCGTCACGTAACGGAAACTCAAATATTGTACGAATATTTTACATCATCATCATCAGCCTATGATAGTCCACTGCTGGACGTAGGCCTCTCCTATTTACTATGCGTATTATAGACGCATTAGGAGGTAAATACCGTTAATCGCCACGCTGGGCAAGCGGATTGGCGATCGCAGAAATGTGTCCACTATGATGACGCTGCTGCCCATCATCAATCTTTTATCAAATAATAGTCAGTGACACTTCAATCCCTTAGTCGACTCTTATGACACCCGCAGGAGGAGTTGGGGTGGTGACAAATGTATTCTTACTGCCGTCACCACACGGCTAATATTTTACATAATATTTTTTTATTATCTCGATCGGATCAGCTCGTGATTCTGATTCGAATGAGCCTAAATACGTCCAGATCTGTAATAATCAGGTTTACGGGATTTGTTTTTGGAACGCCAATTTAACAACTGTTGCATGCGCTTGAAGAGCGAGCTCCTTGCGAACTCCGCGTACGCGATGCCGTGGGAGAACATGGACGCGTCCAACAGACGCTCCGTGGGCCTGCTCCTGCGCCGCCTGCAGCAGCCAATCGCCGTCAGGGCGCTGGGCGTTACAGCCGTCAACGTGCAGACTATGAGCACGGTACGTGAGGCTGAGTTTTTCAATATATTTTAAAGACAAACGGGTCTTAATCGCGTAAACTTACGTTTAATTATATCCTGACGTTTCGGGCATGACGTTACACCCGTGGTCGCAGGCAGACTGGCGAGAGAATGTATCAACACCTTCGAGCTACGCGGGTTTTTCGAACTACCCGCACTTGATCTTGATTATTCACTTCTAGGCTAGGTTGAGTTTTTCAAGTTGACAATCGTTAACGCTTAGGGCTTGTCCATTCATACTGTATAGGAGGAGGGGGGGGGGTCAATAAAAAATCACCAATTATCACCATAGGGGAGGGTGGGTGATCGGACAAATCACGTGTAATTTTTAGTACTCTCAAATCTGCTGAACAGCATTATAGCCAGTGCAAAAAATCTTTACTTTTTTAAATACTAAGTTTTACAACTTCGCGAACAAAAAAGTACGTAAATTAAGTGTTATTAAAAGGACTAATTAAGTTTTCAAAAAATTACACGCTATATTGGCTAGGGGGGGTCCAGAAAATACCACCAAATATCACCATGGGGGATGGGGGGTCTAAAACAGGCCAAAATAGTATGACGTGATTAATGGACAAGCCCTTAGTAGCTTATCGTAGTTCCTCTCTGTCAATTTTTCATATTAGTGCGACAAAAACAGTTAGCTGCTGGAAATATTACGATTTCGGGATGCTGCATCGACTTTGTATGTGTTGTGTTGTGAGCCGAGCTTACCCAATCAGCGCAGATTTGTCACTTGCAAAACAAAACAAGAAAAATGGTCGAGATAAATTAATTACCAACGAACTTTGCTGGAGTTCTCGTCAAGTTATACACATACACATAATAACAAAAGTAACTATTTTGACGACATTTAAAATACCAGAAAGTTCACTTCTACTTTTCTTAATCATAATACAATATAGGTCTCAAGTTGAGTCAAGGAAATAAAGTATTAAATTAAAATGATTGAAGATTGCTAACATATTTATGACCAAGAACACTTAAATCTGTTTTATCTTTTCAGATTTTGAAGACGTCCTTCAGTTATTTCACCTTCCTCAAAAGCCTGAACGACTAAACCACATTAACCTTCACCACAAAAAAAGCTGAATCACATCCACAAAGACTTCTTCTTCATTTCACTATTTTCACATATGACTAGATCAATTTCAAAGTTACCTATTTAACAATATAATAGATTAGGGCTGATTTTTCAATCATCAGTTAAAAGTATCCGTCAGTTAAAAGTATTACCATCCTTATCGTTGGGTATCAGTCAAAAAAGGATAGAGCTAACATTTATTTGACAGTTACTGTTAACTGGGGATTGAAAAATCAGTACTTAGATTAGTACACTATATATTAATTAATAAAGAAGTGTTTTAAGTGACTTCAAAAAAGGGAGAGATTCTCAATTCGATAGATTTTTTATTTGTTACATATACTCGTATTCCTCGATATCTCCGAGCACTGTGAAAAGATTTTCAAAAATTGTTTTTGTATAACCCTGATTGGGATCTTGGAGAAATCGGTTGAAGTCGGTTTTCGAATTTTGAATTTGGTGATTAATATTTACAAAATGTTTGAGCACCAATAATTTGACGAAGCTGTAAACATTGTTATGACAGTATGTCGCCCGCAGCGCCTGCTTTTGAAATAACCTTACAACGAAATCGTATAATATACAAAGCGTATAATAACTCGAATGTGTTGCATTACATTGCGGTCCGAATTATTTTGCAAGGTTTTTTTTTATTGTAAAGTAGTACTGTACTTTTTGTGTATATTATCTACTGTACAAGTTTACATGTATATAAATTTTAATTCTATCGATTTTGCTGGTGGTAGGACCTCGTGCAGGGTTCGCCCGGATAGCTACCACCTTCTTACCCGTTAACCTGCCGCTAAATAGCAGTGTTTGCACTGCTGTGTATCGATTTGGGGGTAAGATAACCGGTGTAATTACTGGCATAGATAAAGGCAGTCCATCTAAGTCCTCAGGGTAGGCAGCGGATAAACGGTTTTCTGATCGCTATGTCCACGGGCTTCAGTTCTTGTTTTCCATCAGGTGGGCTGCGAGCTCAGTTGTCTTCCATCGTCACATAAATAATAATATGGTAAAAAATGCGTAAGTGCCTATATACCTATATATATGAACATTATGAACTAAACTATAAGTCTAAGCAAAAGTTATCTAAATAAATTATACCTATATGTTTAAAAGTAACTAAAGATTATTATAATAATAACATATGTATTTGCTACAGTTAAACCGTTTATTTATAGTTTTATTGCTCAATTATTTGAAACTCGCTAGCTGTTCAGTAACGTCGGCATCAGAAAATGAGTGTAGGAGACTAGGAATGTTAATTGTTAAATCTATTAACCAACTCACTAGCCTCGTGCCATATATTATAGTGATTAAAAATAATTAATTGTAAACCGGTCTAACTTTACTTACGCGCCAATGGCAATAATAACTGAACACGATTCAGTAGTTTTGCTCTAATTAAATATTTAACTCTCGTGCCTATTTAGGTAGGTACTTTTTTGGATTGTGAGTAGATCTGTAGATTAAAATTTTATTTTAAGGATGGTTAAAGTATAAGTTTATACCAGTAGTCGTTGTAGATGGTAAGTAATGGTGGTCGCTTTGATTTTGTCTTTAAAGCAGAAGTGACAGAAGGGTCCTTGATCACTATGGTGTCAAACATTGGTACAATCACTTTTTGACTCTATTCAGGGTACAATCAACAACACACTTGTAAACACAGGCAAAGTGCCAAAAATATGTAAACAGAACTTTATTGCCTGGACATAAAGGTGTGTGTGTACACATATTTCTGGCACTTTGTCTGTATTCACAGCTGTGTTGTCGATTGTACCTACTTAACTAAAAAAGGTGAACACTGATAGGTCTAGTAAATCTTTGTTGGCCTCGATACATATTACTGGGTGCTTAGCCAAGATGCCAATCGCTATAGCGCTTAGTAGCGTAGCGTAGTTTTCCCTCTCTGTCACTCTTTCATATTAGTGCGACAAAGACAGTTAGCTGCGATTAACGATGAAGCGCTAGCGATTGGCAACTTGCCCAAGCACCCTGATATGCCTTAGAATCGACAGCTTAACTGTCTACCTACAGATTTTTGTCATAATGAGCTGTGGGTCATGTGATGCATGTGATAGTAGAGCATCATCAGCTAATCTCAGTCCACTGCTGGACGTAGGTCTCTCCTATTAACTATGCGTATAACTACGCATTAGGAGGTAAATGCCCATAATCGCCACGCTGGGCAAGCGGATTGGCTATCGCGTAATGTGTCCATTATGATGACGCTGCTGCCCATCATCAATCTTAGGTACATATATCTAAGAATAGTCAGTGACACTTCAATCTGATAGTCGGTTCTTACGACACCCGCGAGAAGAGTTGGGATGGTGACCAATTATTTATTACTGCCGTCATTACACGGCCAACCTATAGTAACAAATTTGTGTCTATATGTAACTGTAGTGGTTATTTAAGCAGGTGGTGAGCCTGCCGCTGCCTTAACCTGTAATTTATTGGTATATTAAAATCACTGCCCATCTGTTTCCGTCTCTTATAAGCCTGGCCTGCTACCGCGAACACCAAATTTCGTAAATTTCGGGGTTTTGGCTCTGTCACTTCAACGAAGGCGTCATTTGAGTGACAGAGAAGTATCCCCGGAATTTGCGGATTTCGTATTAAGGTGCGTTCAAACTAAAAGAGCATTCGCTGTTCTAACCTCCCACTCTACGAAATTCGATCGGTACACAAAACGTGATTGGTTGATTTCGTAGAACGGGCGCTAGAACAGCGAATGCTCTTTTGGTTTAAACGCACCTTTACGCAGTAGGACCGCTGTTTCTAAATGTTTATCTAAATATACTCATATATGTACAGTAGGTAAGTATCTATCGTCTGTGACAAATGTATTATAATTTATTTTAATCATTAATCTGATATGAAATCGATGAAGTCCATTGATGAACACGAACTCTTTTTGTCTGTCTCTCTCTCGTTTAAGCCTGTTTGTATGAAACGATCATATGTTTAGGTACCTAGGTTAGGTAAACGACCTTCAGGATTTTTGCTATGAAAACGCATGATATGTATGTTATATAGTAAGGTAGATATCAAGACGAGCATTCCTGTTTATATAAAGAGAACAAGCGGTTCCAGGTTGCACTGCAGCATTCCTTGCAAGGCAGACCGTCCGTTGCTTCGGCAAATCTCGACTCGGTTCTCAGTTCGAAAGTTGACTTGCGCTTGCTCGGACGCTCTGCGCGCACGCACTCCGCAACGGTGATTCTATATTCAAATTTGAAATTCGTCCGTTATAGAAAAATATTTTTTGTTCGGAATTTCTTATAGTGGCCAGTGCTGTGATTGTATATGAAACTGATTGGATCTTTAAGGATTGTGCGTGCTGTTCCTGAATTGGATACCGCTTAGGTGCGGCTGGATTGTTAATTTGTGTGTAAGTATTTAATTTATTTTTATTAACTTAGTACCCATATTTTGATCAGCTGTTATCACATCTGTTGCCAAAATATTTTAGCATAATATTTTCGATCAACTAAATTAGAGTATTTAAAAACCGGCTCTTCTTTCATAAAAAAAAAAAAATAACTAATACTTTTCTTTTACATTCTTATTGTAAGTATTTATTGTATATCTCTGTACTTTTTTACTAATAGTATAAATGTAAAAATAAATAAAACACGTAGTAATATAAATTACAATATCAAATTTCATACACATGATAATATTTTATGCAGCTAATAGAAGTTTGTTTACAGCTTGTTTCGCTCGTTAAATAAAAATACCTTAAATTAAAACAGGCATTATTATTATTAGGCACGCTACCTACGAGTATATAAATCTATTTGATGCATATACAGAACTTATGCACGAAAACTGCTTAAATATGTAAGACTCTACAACTAGATACATCAATACCTATTTATATTCAATAGGGCCGCACGTGCAACATACATTTAAATAAAATGATCATGATGCACGGCTATACTCTGGAATGATTTGTCGCCTGCGATGTTTCCGGACCGTTACGATCTTCAAATCTTCAAGAAAAGAGCGTATTCCCACCTTAAAGGTCGGCAACGCACTTGCAATACCACGGGTGTGAACCGTCCACCCCATGGGTGACGGTGATCGTTTACCATCAGGCGATACGTCTGCTCGCTTGCCTCCTATTTCATAAAAAAAACTATAAAGATAACCTGGTTTAAAGTTTATATTATAAGAGCGCTTTATTTAAGAAATATTTAGTAATTTAACAAGAATGTTAATAAGGGGGAGTAATTATCTTAAATGTTTACATAAGTCCGATCAAGTAAGTACCTAAGCATTGCAAGCAGGCGTGAAAAAAAACTTTATTTTATGTCTACAATGTTAAGACGCGACGTTTAGTCAATCAAGCTTTAGGTACTAGTTTATCGTCCCGGATAAGACGGCTGTAACGTTCTAATGTAAGTGTGAAAATGACATGTCACGAAAACGATAAAAACTCAACAATCTGAAAAGCGTGGGCTAGTTGCATAAGCAAAATCAGTAAATAGTAGCCATACCATGAGTTGGCAAGCAACGTTCACGGTATAGAGTTTACTCAATAGGTACGCACGAGTCACCATCATCATCGTCAGCCTATGATAGTCCACTGCTGGACGTAGGCCTCTCCTATTAACTATGCGTATAGACGCATTAGGAGGTAAATGCCCATAATCGCCACGCTGGGCAAGCGGATTGACGATCGCAGTAATGTGTCCGCTATGATGACGCTGCTGCCCATCATCATTCTTTTATCAAATAATGATCAGTAAAGCAGTCTAACACTCTCGCACTGATGTATAAGAGCGAGCGTGATGGACTGCTAGTATCGAGTAAACAATAACGCTAACGTCACTTGTCAACTCACTCATAATACTTATACAAAGTACAGTCGAGTGCTTAGTCATCATCATCAGCCTATGTTCGTCCACTGCTGAGTATAGTTATGCCTCTCCCTTAGCACGCGACTGTGGTCGATCTATCTGTCAGATAAATGTTAGCTAACCCTTTTCTTTATAACCATGACGAGAGTATTTTTTATGTGAAAAAAAAACTGATACTTTTATCTGATGGATGGAAATAGGCCGTAAGTGCGTAATAATAAATATAAAATTCTCCTATAAATAAGTTAGGTTGATTTTATTATGCCAGACTATCAGGTTATTATTGACAACAGGACATAATATTTTCGAATATACATAGGTAAGGTACCTAAATACACCAAAGTATTATTTTGCACTTGACTGTACGTAATGTCCCAAATAAATGCAATTAACTCCTGTCACGTATCGCACGTGTCAGTGATAGGCACATTTTCTCTCGCAAATTTGCATTGGCATCAAATTTGTTTAAGATTTCTCGGCTACGGTTTGCATTTCCTCAAACTCGATGTATTTGTTTTATTCCAATTGAATAAAACAGTATTGCAGTCTTAGTTAAGATGTTTTATGCCAGCCCTAATTATATGAAATAGAATGACGCGGATCGAAATAATATTTCGTAGAACATATCTCCTACTGTATGTGTAAATGTGTACGTTTTAGAGTTCTTCGAATTAGACGCTACATGAATAGATGAATACAGCCAAGCCAAACGACTAAAACAACGTATTGGGGCGAATGAGAAGTATATAAATAAAAATAAGTCTTCGTAACACATGAATTTCGGCAAAATTTTGATTTCGGTGAATCAACTTTTTTGTCTCCTGAGTAACCCAAGTTTTATGCAAAATTATGTTACTTAAATTTAATTATGACAACATGCATGTAGTCCATGTCTGTAGGTGGCCCATTACGGAAAGGGCTTATTAACACCAGGATAATGTATATTTGTATAATTTAAGTAGCATAATTTTGCATAAAACCACTGTTACTCAGGAGACCGTAACCATGGTAATAACAGACCGAAAAAAAGTTGATTCATCCATTTTCAAAAGAAAATTTGAGATGAAACTTTAATCATATGCTGCACTGCTCTCGCACGTAGCTTGTATAATTACCGCTAAAATTATAATGATGGTTACAAATATTGCCTTACCACCCATTTACAATATTGCCTTACCACTCATTTGCAATGTTGCCAACATTAGCACATGTTGTGTTTAAGTTTCAACTAGGTGTGTTGCGTGAATAATGGTGCTGTTACGATAAGTTAACTTACCTACGCGTTTCATCAGTATTTTCTTGAAAGTTATTTACAAATGTTACTATCGAAAGGTTTCGATTAATTTACAACGAAAAATGATAAATTAAAAGCTTAATCGGAATGTTCAAGTAACCCGAACCTTTCCAGTTTCCTTTATTCGTGAAAAATTAGAGAAATTAACCTCTTTTTAATTAATTATAAAGTACCTAAAAAATCAGAAGCAAAAAAGTATTTAATTTGACAAGTCTCTAGAATAACTCTCTACAATACGTACTATACATTCAAATTATAAAGACTATTAAAAAGTTGAGTCGAGTTGAAATAGTACATTACGATACAAGTGCGAAAAAAATAAGTTCGAAACTAGTGGAGATAAATTAAAGCACGACCGAAGGCTACTTTAAATCGACACGAGTTACGAATTTCGTTTTCGCACGTGTATCGTACGATGTTTTCCAGTACATATGGCCCTCCGAAGATTTCGACTAGACATAAAATGAGCCACTTCTCACACTAGCGCGTAAAAAACGCACCATCTGTACTAAAAACATATTTTTAGTAAATTGTGCAGTAATGAAATAAGACGTACGTTAGCACCGAGCGAAATAGGTACCTAGTTAATTTAACAAGTCTCTTGAATAACGTGAACTTGAATAACTCTCAATATTAAAAGACTTTTCAAAAGTTGAGTAGAGTTGAGTTACAATACAAGTTGAGTAGAGTTTATGTAATTCATGATAATATGCGAATCAGCGATGTCGTGGCTTGAGTTGACTTAAATGACACACCTGTGGCCTATACCACAAAACTTTACAAGCGTACAATTCTACAAAATTGTAGAAATTCCCATACAAAAAGTTGACAATTTTGTAGAATTGTACGCTTGTAAAGTTTTGTGTTATAGGGGCCTGTTTAGATCCAATTAAACTGACCAACCCAAGCGATAAATTGAACATGCATTTTGGCACAAGTAATCAGGCCTAAACACTATATTAGATGACGTAACAAAATAAAAATCACTTGATCATTACAGTTATTTCAGTTACATCATGTACCGCTGACAGCTCTTCAAGCGCCATTTGTTGATTTCACGCTTCATCGCTTCTGGCACGATCTATTAAACACTCTTTTGTTTTTCGATATTTCATCGACCCTTTTCATAAAAATAATAACGGTGGTTTTTCCACCTAATTATTGCCATATGAGTACTTTTTACAATGTGCCCATGAGGAAAGGGAAACATTTAAACGGCGTATTACTGACCAAATTTGAAGTTAAAATGTCGTATGAAGATTGCCGGATTCTGTATATTTTAAGCGAAAATGTAATTGTTTTTAAAAAAAACCTTTGACCGTTACGCAATGATAAACGCATTTTAGGTATCGAGTTTGTTACTGTGTTGTCTTAGTCTTGTTACATTGCATTGATAGACATCAAATGGCCAAAAAAAACTTTAACTAAGTATCTGGTACATATAAAAAAAAGTTTAATTGTATTTTTTGCGAAAGTTTTATTAATAAAATACTTTTTTTATGTAGTGAGGCATTCGAAATACCATTTTTTTTTTAATTTAGCAGATTTGACCAAAATTCATATAAGTTTTTGCTTCTTTTAGCCTCAGGAACACGCTGTTAAAATTTTTCCGCTTCCTCACGGGCACCTTGTATTAAAAACTAGAACTTCTGCTCGTCAAAT
This sequence comes from Thaumatotibia leucotreta, assembly GCA_025490895.1. Classification (NCBI taxonomy): domain Eukaryota; kingdom Metazoa; phylum Arthropoda; class Insecta; order Lepidoptera; family Tortricidae; genus Thaumatotibia; species Thaumatotibia leucotreta. The sequence continues at coordinate 58,727 of JALPQI010004363.1, read as the reverse complement.
AAGTCAACGTTCCTTTAATTTAAAAGAAACTTAGATTAACATTTATTTTTATCCTTTTCATCTGTTTATACATGATCTGAGCCAAACTTGGAGATTAACCCCCTTTTTTCATAAACACCTCTTAACTAAAATAGCCGCTAAGTATTGTTTGTCCCTTCTGATCTTATCAATATGTTTGTATGAGCTTGCTAAGTTAGGACATGTTTATGATACGAGGGTTAATCACCAAGATACAAAGTTCTATAAAGGTGCATGCAGACCAAAAGAGCATTCGCTGTCCTATCTCCCACTCTACGAAATCTACGAACCACGTTTCGTGTAACGATCGAATTTCGTAGAGTAGGGGGATAGAACAGCGAATGCTCTTTTGGTCTGGCACCTTAATGATGATATGTACTTACCTACATATTTTTAGATTAATTCGTTTCGTAACTACAGTTACCTATTTGCAAAAAACGATGAATAACTTTCTCTTTACATAGCACGTTTTGTTTACGGTGCGTCTGGCGAGAATCGCTATAAATATTAGTAGGTACGAGTAGGTAGTTATGTTAAACACGTCCTTGGTCGATTCAAGACTAGTAATAAGATCTATTAAAATATCTAGGCGATAATGTTTAAAAAAAAAAGGTATAACATGCTTGCTTTGTACATCAGATATATCGAAGCGGCCGCGACGCTCAAAAATATCACAACATGCACTCTAAAGGTGCATTTAAACCAAACGAGCATTCGCTCATTCTATCCCCCACTCTACGAAATCAACTAATTTCGACGAATCACGTTTTGTGTAACGAACAAATTTCAAGACATATCTATTTCCATTTGAAACATATAGCTAATTTTATTTATTGAGAACTAGTATCTCGAGATCGAGTTATTATATAAGTATATTCAATGTATATAAACACCGCCGGTGGACTAGAAAACCAGTTAAATGCTTAAGCAAACAGCTTCAGTGCCACTGACCTAAGGCAGTCAGGAAATAATCAACACAGTTAATGTTTGCGGTGACAGTTATATGCACTTAGGGTCTAGGGTATATCTTCAGGTACCGTTTAGCGTCACGATCACTTTGTTGGTGTTAATGTAACTACTTAGGTAGTAAATATGTTTTTTCACACCACCTATTCTAAAGCGGGTCTTTTCTTCCCTGCTAGGAGGGATCAAAGTGGCACTTTTCTGTTCAAGGAAATAGCATAAAAATATGAAAATAAACTAAATATAATATAACACCTATGATTTTCTTCAGAATCGATTATTTGCATAAATAATAAATATGTGATATATCTTTTATTTTTCTCATAGGTGGTGTGAAAAGCAGTATGTGTCACGTGGTATCAAAATTATTTCGTCTTGGGCGTTAACCCTTGAATCCTTCATTACGCTCAGGATTCAATATACACCCACGCCGGAAATATACCATTTTGTTCCCTTGTGACACAACACAATCTACTATTGTTAAGGTGCATTTAGAACAAACGAGCATTCGCTCATTCTATCCCCCACTCACAAAACGTGATTGGTCGAGGTTCGTTGATTTCGCAGAATGGGGGATAGAATGAGCGAATGCTCGTTTGGTCTAAATCCACCTTTAGGTACAATTCGGAGACATTACAAGCAGGTCTGCTACCGCGAACACCGAAGTTCGTAAATTTCGGGGATTTGTCTCTGTCACTCCAACGTAGGCGTCATTAGAGTGACAGAGAAAAATCCCCGAAATTTGCGGAATTCGTAGTTTGCGGGCCGCAGATATCAAAATTTTCTTGGTCCCGTAATTAAATCCAAACCAGTTACCATTATTGATTTTTTTTATGTTTATGGAAATTTATTATAAATATAAAACGACAATAAAAACATGAAATTGCTAAACATATCTTAAAATAACTATTAACTATTTTGTTGAGGTCACCGAGATCCGAACCTTGCGGAAGGGTTCCCATAATGCTGGCTATGTTCCCCCTTTGGATGGCTATACCTATCCGTTATGCAAGGAACGAGCCAGCTTTGGGATCCCCAGTGACTTCAAAGTTTTTTTGGATTACTCAGCAAAAAGTTTAAATTATTTTTCATCACACGTGCTGTCTAAGCGCGCCATTGCTTGCATGCGTAGCGGGAGTAACAGAAAAGTGAAATTCCCTAGGGAGTAATAGAAATGTCAGTACGTCATAGAATAATATTTTGTCTTAAAACTTATTTTTTTGTCCGCAAGTGTGATGAAAAACATTGTATGCATCACGGTCGGTAAGCGGAATACTAACTCGAGTCATTAAAAGCCCTCCGCCTACGGCGTCGGGCTTCTAACACTCTCGTTAGTAATTCCGTACTTACCTCCCTTGATGCACAATGTACTATTTATGATATGGATCTGCTCGTAGTCTTAAATAAAATGTGTTAATTTTAATTTGAAACAAATATGTAGGTACTAACACATCGATATTTCTAAAAATATTGTCCAACTAAAACCGCGGTATTATATAAATTTTTGGTAATCGGTAAGGAAATTTGAACATCAAGCGAATTTAATTAATCTTTTCTCATACGTAGCTTTACCTTCCATTCTATTAAGAAATATAGTTGTATTTGGGCATTTCTATTTACAGTTAGGTATCCCTTCAATTTGCATATTAGATGTTAGATTACTTCTACTCAGAGTCACAAGCTCTTTCGATACTAATACGCGAAAAAAGTGTCCTCAAATTTTAATGAAAGACTATAGGATTTTGTATTGAAAATGGACAAAAAGATTGGAGGTATTTTTTTTAACCAAAAATGGAAATAGCTCGTGATTCTGAGTGGAAATAACGTGGAATATCGCAAATATAAACAAAATGTTTACGACCATAAATAAAAATGTCTATTTAATAGACGCTTTGTATGTAAACAATCAAGTTATCGGCCTTATACAGGAAATTATCAAAGCATCGTGACAGCCAGACCCTGCTTGAGGCGTGCCGTCAGCACCGTTAGACATACATGATTGCGCGGACCGATGCGTTTGCGGATTTCATTTGTTGAGATAACCATTATAACAAGATCTCAAGATACGTTAATATTAACTAAGAACATGTACAATTGTACATTTCATCATCAGCCTATGATAGTCCACTGCTGGACGTAGGCCTCTCCTATTAACTATGCGAATAGACGCATTAGGAGGCAAATGCCCATAATCACCACGCTGGGCAAGCGGATTGGCGATCACAGTAATGTGTCCATTATGATGACGCTGCTGCCTATCATCAATATTTTATGAAATAATGGTCAGTGACACTTCAATCCCTTAGTCGACTCTTACGACACCCACAGGAGGAGTTGAGGTGGTGACAAATGTATGCTTACTGCCGTCACCACACGGCCATTTATATATTTTATTCAAGCGGGCAAGCGGGTGGCAAGGAATATTTTGATATAGGAAAACCTGGGGTGACAGTAATATAGTTTATCCTTTACATCTTTTTGAGAACTCATTTCAATGAATTTATTCTTATTAGAACTTAATCATCAGCCAATTGACGTCCACTGCTGGACATAGGCCTCCCCCAGAGAGTTCCACAAAGATCGGTCGTGAGCTGTCCGCGTCCATTGGACACCCGCAACCTTTACCAAGTCATCGCTCCATCTTGTGGGGGGCCTTCCCACGCTGCGCCGTCCAGTGCGTGGTCGCCACTCGAGAACACGCCAACCCCACCGAACATCGGTCCTCCGGGCAATATGGCCAGCCCACTGCCACTTCAACCTGGTGATTCTTCGGGCTATGTCAGTCACTTTCGTTCTTCTGCGGATTTCGTCATTCCTGATGCGATCTCGCAGAGAAACCCCGAGCATTGCCCTCTCCATCGCTCGTTGAGTGACTCTGAGCCTCCCTAATGAGTCCCATAGTGAACGACCACGTTTCAGATCCGTAAGTAATCACTGGCAACACACACTGGTCGAAGACTTTCGACTTGAGACACTGCGGTATATTGAACGAGAAGATATTGCGTAGTCTCCCGAACGCCGCCCATACCAGTCTGATTCCACGATTAGAACTTATTTTATTCTTATACTAGTGAGCTTAAGATTTGACTCGCCTCTGCGCTAAAAGCGATGGGAACACAGATGGCGGTCTAATCGCACTGTTCCACATTTTAATACTCGCGGTACCGTTGCCGGTAAACGGCTGACACGGAATCATCTTTACATTCTTTCTACACAACTTTTTTTAGACATGGTTGAATTACTTATAAAATGTGTTACATGCTTAATATATCTGCCGGCCTAACCAAGATGCCATTTCGCAATCGTATACGATAAGCGATAAGATAAGTAATAAATGTATGAGGATGACAGATTCGAACGAAAAATCACGTGACCATTTCCGTATAATATTATTATCTATCTATATCATCTTAAGTATCTATATGTATCTATCTATTATATATGTATATCGTCGCCTAGTACCCACATCACAAGCCTAAATGGAGCTTACCGTGGGACTATGTTCATTTGTGTAAATTGTGTAAGAAGTTCCAAGATATTTATTTATTTATTATTATGTGTGACTTATCGTTTACTTACTTATTGTTGTACTCTTCGTAGTTTTGGTGAAAAGCCGTAATTTGGAAAGACGGAGCTATACTAAGGAGTGAGAGGTTGTCATTATCTCATTCCTTAGTATAGCTCCGTCCCTACAACTTACGTAAGAACTTACAAGTGAACTCCTGGCCTGAGTCTTAAATCTCAATATCCGTACTAATCAATACTATAAATACGAAAGTAACTCTGTCTGTCTGCCTTTTTACCTCTTCACGTTAAAACAGAAGGACCGATTTTGGGTGAATATCTGAGCGTTCCAACCGCCTAATTTTGGTGGCATCATTTTTGCCGAAGTTTCTAAACTTTTCAATGTTATACCTACTTCGTCATTTTTTGTATAAGGTAGGACAAAGTAGCACATTGTAATGAATAGAAACATCGGCAAAAATGATGCCACCAAAATTAGGCAGTTGAATTGAAATGCTCATATATTCACCCTTTTATAGATGTTATTTTGATTGCGAAACTCGTGTGTGTGTTTGTGTGTGCTAGTCTGTAAAAAAGTTAGATAAAGTGTATAAGTGATACAAATAATAAACTAAGAAATGTAACTTCCGTTTACTTAGAAATTTATCACGTAAGCCGATGTCCTTTTAAACGAACATGTACGTAAAGCTATACTTCCCGTACAAGCGAGTTTAAATGCATGGCACGGCTCCAAGATTGTAGCTCGAGGCACACTTCCTTCCAACAGTTCCAAACAGCGGTGAAGTTATTAACTGATGTATTAAGCATTTTTGTAGTGGTTTAAACTACTTACAAAGTTATTTGTCCGGATACATTGGATTTCTGACCAAATTTGAAGTTAAAAATGTCATATGAAATTTTCTGGATTCAGTCTATTTTAAGAGAAAATTTGTTTTTTTCTTAAAACCGTTTTAGACCGTTACGCCATGATAAACGCATTTTAGGAAACGATTTTGTCACTATGTTGTCTTAGTCTTGTCACACTTAATTGACAGAAATGAAATGAACAAAAATATTTTTAATTACCTAGCAAATATAAAAAAAAAAACTTTATGTATTTTTTGCTATAGTTGTCTTAGTCTTGTCACACTTAATTGACAGAAATGAAATGAACAAAAATATTTTTAATTACCTAGCAAATATAAAAAAAAAACTTTATGCATTTTTTGCTATAGTTTGATTAATAAAATCCTTTTTTGTGTATTTAAGGCATTCAGAACACAAAAAAACGAAAAAAAAAATTCTCATTTAACATTTTTTGCTTCTTGTAGTCTGAGGAATATGCTGTTAGAAAAGGAAAATTATATAATCTATACAAATATATGTATATAGATTTTTCTAATTCTAAAAATCTATTTTTCTGATCGTTTTATACTATGCGCTTTATACATGGGCTTGAATAAGTTATAACCAACAAGAGTTAAAAAGATTTTAAGTAGTATTTTTGTCCATAACTTACTACCAGATTTATAATACCAGTCAATAGTTAAGTAAAAAGTAAAAGTTATAGTGGTAATACTGCAGTCAAAATGCGTTTTATCTCAAGTTATAATGAAAAACATTATTAGAGAAAGATGTCATCATTAACTAAGCCAAATCCTGATAAAGTCATATGACATTATAATTTCTAAATGCATTCAGAAATACGTGGTTTCAATCTTTCAATTTATTAACGGGCACGTTGTATTATATTGCAACACGTGCCAGATTGCACGTCATGATTGTTATAAGCGAAGAATCCCAAAGTTATAGTAGCAATCAAAAGTTAGCTCACAGTTATCATTATTCGGTAATAATAGTATTACCCGCATTGTGTTATACGCAGTCGAGTGATGCGCCAAAACAGAATTCGGTAATGGAGGATTGGAATTTCAGTATTAGGTAAGTAAAATAGCGCTGACAGGAAAACGCTTGTGAAAATACCGTTTACGTAGAGTAATTTTTTCAGCTCTATTACAAGCCACAATCTTCAAACATTCCTTCTACAAAGTGTAACATCAATTACAAAAAAACTTCAGTTATGAATTAATGTTAAGAGCCTTTAATAGAATCGAATGAAGTGTTTAATTCTCGTCGCATTAGATACTCGTAAAATGATTCGCATTGATGAAAAGTAAAAGCAATACGGTCGACACTAATCCCTGTCAATTTACATTCTAAACGATAACTACCGCCTTTTTTACGTAGGTGTCAACTATCAATATGTATGACACTTAAATATAAGGCTTGGTTCATTTTTAAACGGTTTTTATTAACTTCACCGCGTATCAACTGTCGTCGATGCTTCAAATCTTGTGATCGATTTTTCGACCACTTCTACTGCACGAAAATTAATGAAATTTGGAACTCGTGTCAAGTCTCCATGACAATGAAATATTATAATATTTGTATCCTTGTACCCTCAAAGCCTGATGCTGCAGACGTACTGCTTACCTTAACCGAGAGTGTTAGACACGTGAAAATGAAAGTATAGCATGTTTGGCATAATCAAATACTAACAGCCTGATCTTGACTTCCAACTCCTCACTCCTGATGCTGCAGTACTGCCCACAATAACCGCAAGGTTTATCTTTTATCGATTTCTTGATTTTAAAGAAGTTCTTTAGATATTAAATAGAAACATGCGAATTTAATACTAACGTACAACTCCTCAAATCTGACACTCCAGTGTTACTGCCTGCCACAACCGCTAGGTTTAGCGATCTGTAGATTTTGAAGTACTGCTTTAGACATTTGGTAGAAACATACGGATTTCATTATCATAATCATCATCATATCAGCCGAAAGACGTTCACTGGTGAATACTTATAGGCCTCCCCCAAAGATTGCCACAAGGATCGGCCCTGTGCCACCCGCATCCAGTGACCTTCACCAGGTCATGAGTCCACCTTGTGGGAGGCCTACCCACGCTGCGCCTTCCGGTACGTGACAACCACTCGAAAAACTTACCACCCCAACGGCCATCGGTTCCACGCACGACGAGCCCCGCCCACTGCCACTTCAGTTTAGCGATTCGAAGAGCTATATCGGTTATTTTGGTTCTGCAGCGGATGGTCTCATTTCTAATCCGATATCGCAGAAAGACTCCTAGTATAGCCATCTCCTTTGCCCTTTGGGTGACATCGAGCATTCTTATAAGCCCCTGTGGAATATTGGACGAAAAGATACAGACGGATTTAATACTGAGGAGTTGGAACCTCAAACCTGATGCTGCTGAGACACGTGTTACTGCCAGCCATGTCCGGCCTGCGTGCGGCCCTCCAGCTGATAGACTGACGGCGTGAGTGGATCGCGTAGCGTAGGGCGACCCGTCGGGCCTGCGGCCCTCCAGCTTATAGAGTGACAGCGTGAGTGGATCGCGTAGCGTAGGGCGACCCGTCGGGCCTGCGGCCCTCCAGCTGATAGAGTGACAGCGTGAGTGGATCTCATAGCGTAGGATGACCAGTCGGGCCTGCGGCCCTCCAGCTGATAGAGTGACAGCGTGAATGGATCGCGTAGGGTGAGCTGTCGGGCCTGCGGCCCTCCAGCTGATAGAGTGACATCAGCGTGAGTGGACCGCGTAGGGCGAGCCGTCGGGCCTGCGGCCCTCTGGCCGATAAACTGACAGCGTGAGTGGATCGCGTAGCGTAGGGCGACCTGTCGGGCCTGCGGCCCTCCAGCTGATAGAGTGACAGCGTGAGTGGATCGCGTAGGGCGAGCCGTCGGGCCTGCGGCCCTCCAGCTGATAGAGTGACAGCGTGAGTGGATCGCGTAGCGTAGGGTGACCCGTCGGGCCTGCGGCCCTCCAGCTGATAGAGTGACAGCGTGATTGGACCGCGTAAGGCGAGTCGTTGGGCCTGCGGCCCTCCAGCTGATAGAGTGACAGCGTAAGTGGATGGCGTAGGGTGAGCTGTCGGGCCTGCGGCCCTCCAGCTGATAGAGTGACAGCGTGAGTGGACCGCGTAAGGCGAGCCGTCGGGCCTGCGGCCCTCCAGCTTATAGAATGACAGCGTGAGTGGATCGCGTAGCGTAGGGTGACCAGTCGGGCCTGCGGCCCTCCAGCTGATAGAGTGACAGCGCGAGTGGATCGCGTAAGGCGAGCCGTCGGGCCTTCGGTCCTCCAGCTGATAGAGTGACATCAGCGTGAGTGGATCGCGTAGACCGAGCCGTCGGGCCTGCGGCCCTCTGGCCAATGAACTGACAGCGTGAGTGGATCGCGTAGCGTAGGGCGAGCCGTCGGGCCTTCGGCCCTCTAGCTGATAGAGCGACAGCGTGAGTTGATCGCGTAGGGCGAGCCGTCGGGCCTCGCTTTAAACTTAATTTTCTCAATAAACCAAATTGATTGATATATTCCTAATTGTCAGATCTCTGTTATCTAAGGTATTGTATGAATAACACGTCCAGTTGAGACACTTCCGGCATTCAAGCTGACATTTTTTTAGTGTCGGATTTCAATAAATATCTATTCAGCAGCGATTCCCCTCTCGTTACACATAAAATATTGTCCGTTACGTTTACACATGTTTGTGTCGTGATTAAAGCGCGAGAGTTAAACGCTAGCATCCCTAATTGTATTGCATATTACAAACAACATCCTTAGAATAAGTTGCACTAAAAATTTGAAAATAAATTAAGTAAAAAAAGTTTTAAGTTAAACGGTTTTTATTGCACCAAAAACTAGAAAATAAAAATTAGTTGTAACTAACCGTAGATGCTACTTTTTGTAGATTAGTCACGTGAAACTATTATCACTGTAGTCTTCCCAAGTCGGATGCTGGAAGCCACGTTTAGCCTCAATGTCAGTGGATTAAGGGTATCCTAATCGGAAACTTTTACCAAACTAAAATAAAAACGTGGGGCGTTATTATGAAGAAACATACAAGTTCAAAATATGTAATTGTAGCTTTAATTTTGCAATGAATCATTCATCTGTTCCAACACTTCTAAAGAGGTAAATAACTTTTGTCAAGGCCAGAACAAAACTTATTACTCTATTGCTGTCTTGATTTCTATGTGTGTTCTTAAATAACTATAGTGACTTAATCACAATTGCGTACGCCCCACGTTTTTATTTCAGTTTGGTAAAAGTTTCCGATTAGGATACGCTTAATCCACTGACATTGAGGCTAAACGTGGCTTTCAGCATCCGACTTGGGAAGACTACAGTGATAATAGTTTCACGTGACTAATCTACAAAAAGTAGCATCTACGGTTAGTTACAACTAATTTTTATTTTCTAGTTTTTGGTGCAATAAAAACCGTTTAACTTAAAACTTTTTTTACTTAATTTATAATTTATAAAATCTTTTTTCCGTGTTATAATTATCCGCTAATTAGCCTAAACACGTAAATATTTGTTGACGGGCGTTGCCGCACGTGGTAGATTTCTAGAGAATTTCTAATGTAGTAATGCGGAACGTGAACGAGGCTTGCGGCCGTCTTGTCGCTAATGTGATGAACTCTATCACTCAACACACATCAAGTATTAAGTAATATAATGTTAAAACTATCCTTCAGTACCGTTTGTTAGCCAGATTTGGTAGCTGGCTGCCAAATGGGAAATATGGTTTAGCCAGCTATGAAATGGGATTAACTTTCCCATCTCTTAGCCGGATTTGGTACAAACCATTGTAAACACGTGTTCTAGCAAATAAAATTTCTGATTCTGATTCTGATTCTGATTCTGAACCTGGTTACGAATCGGTAATGGTAAAGTCCCAATTTAAAGCCAGTTGCCTATTGGGATTTTATTCCCGTTTCGAAGCAGAATACGAAACTTTGGCTACCAAACGGTACTATAGGAAAACTATGACAGTGTTTTAGCAACACAGACAAATCAGGGCAGGGTTCAAATCTAAGTAGTTCTTTTCAACAGATAGGTAAATATTTGGCCAAGATTTTGGCTTATGATCATTTATTCTCAAGGAATTTCACGTTTAATTTGTCGAGATGAATACAAAAAAATATTCTATTTAGAGCGCAGAAAAACCTTGGTACTTAATTTTACTTAAATATTAACTGGATGATAGAAATATTATAATTAATTACAGTTAAAACAAATCTATCTTAAGACACATAATTAAATAAAAAATAAAACTACAATTTTCTCAATTCCCCCTACCCCGCCTCTTGTCATTCCTGGTGCAAAAGTGCCCATAACGCTAGCAGCTTGCCGCGTTGTATAACAATAGAGAGCTTTTGCACCAGAAACGACTCTTAACTGGATTACTACTGTCAAAATACTTTAAATTCAATAACAAAATTCGGTAGCTGTATAATTAATAATGTTTATAATGTTACCTCTAATTATACTTTCATATCCTGGAAATTATACTTATAATCCAGGATATAATTTACTTATTCGCCATCGCCGAAACCGAGAAAAAATAGACATTAGGTAGTTGGGTGGCATTGTAATCGCTAAATATTATGGAATAATATAAAATAGCCTTTTTGTAAGCGTTTGTATCGTCTCGCTATTAATTCTAGAATAAGTAATAAAATAACAACGAATGCATGTGTGACTCGCCGATATTTTGGTATGTGTAATATTTTCAGCAGGTTTTACGGACCCGTGAGCTTTTAAGCTAAAAACGCTCTAAAAACGCCCAGTTAGGTTACCACATGTTCAATCTAGCTCAACATCAATATTGAGTACTATAGTCCTTTCAAATTTGAACGACTTCGTTGTGAATATTATCATTTCCCACACGGAGTTAATGTTCACCTTTTAGAACGTAAGTCTACAGGGTGCTTCCGAGCATTCCGAAAGATTTTAACTATGCATTCTAGACATCAAAATAAACAAAAAATATTATAAGACCTAATGTCAATTCCAACAAAAAAAAAATTTTTTTTGTTGGAATTGACATAATATACAAAAACTTATTTCGAAAAAAGGTTGATTATCTTTGAAACATTAACGACTCTAAATATGGTCAGAAATCCAGCATTAAAATCTTTCGGAATGCTCACGAGCAACCTGTATAAGGGTTTGAATCATTTTGATAATTGTCACTTAAAATAGCGTCTGTGAATGGTCATTCATTATTACCACTTATTAGTCATAGAACTTTGGGAAATTACATTTGATATTAGCTGATAAATTAAAATACCTACTAAAATTTTCTGTTTACTATCTAGCATTGTTACCTATGTATTTTTTAGGAATTGTAAAATTCAAATAAAAATCAACTTTAACAACAAACTATGTTTTCATATTCAATTGATTTCCATCCAAAGTATGCTTAAACCACGACTGCTTTACAACTAAGCTTAATTTTGGTAAATGTATCTCACAGGCATAAAGTTACTTCTGTCATGAGAAAGAATAACTTATCGATAAAATAATAAGTAGGTCATCATCATATCAGCTGAAAGACGTCCACTGCTGAACATAGGCCTCCCCTAAGATTGCCACAATGACCGGTCCTGTGCCACCCGCATCCAGCGGACTCCTGCGACCTTCACCAGGTCATCAGTCCACCTTGTGAGGGGCCTACCCACGCTGCGCCTTCCAGTACGGTACGTGGCCGCCACTCGAGCCTTCCCGCCCCAACGGCCATCGGTATCCAGTGGAAATCACTAACAAAATTTTGTTCGCGCCACCGTGATTTCTATGTCTGTTCGTTACCTACTTTTGTTTTTTATTTACAAAACGTTTCGTCGTGTTAAAAATTCCTTGATCGTATTTCTTTTCCAAACAACCGGCTCTTCTTACCAAGCAAAGCGAAGGTGAGTAAACTAAATTGTTAATGTTATGTTAGTCAAAGAAATAGCGGATGTATCAGCGTTATGGTTTGGTCATTAGATTGCAGAGAAACACCGAAATATGTACACTTCTTAGTCGAGTACCATCATAAGCCACCAGATCATATTAAAATGTATATAGCAACCAACTTACATATATCCCTATTAATCACAGAAGGACTTAGAACATTATTTTCTACGGTGTGTACTTCGTATAGTTCGAGAAATATGAATTGAATGTTTGTTTTTACTATAATGTAGGTAGAAAGTTACCATTATATTGTATAGTTATTTACCACACACACATCATCAGCCTATAAACAGTACTGCTGGACAAAGGTCTCTCATATTACCTAAGCGTTTCAACGCAATATGAGGTTATTTACCACGCGAGAATGATTTGCCGTAATGATATCAAAGCATGGGTAATAGTCATTCAATCATTCTTTGAGTACTAATGTTTTATATTGATTTAAACTTTCACGATTATCACTCATATTTTAAAGACAAACGGGTCTTAATCGCGTAAACTTACACGTGTAATTATATCCTGACGTTTCGGGCATGACGTTACACGCCGTGGTCGCAGGCAGACTGAGGCCACGGGTGTAACGTCATGCCCGAAACGTCAGGATATAATTAAACGTAAGTTTATGCGATTAAGAACAGTTTGTCTTTCAAATACTAATGTTTTTTTTTAAGAAGTTACTCGTAATTTACACTAGTCTTCTACTCGGACTTGCAAGCTAGTAGATATTGTGTAAATGTGCCTTATGTTGTGCATGAATGACATCACTGTTCTAGTTAAACCACCTCTGTTAATGACAGCGCTAAAACTAGCCATTACCATCGCCATAATTATAGTTTTGGCTAGAGCTTGTTGTTAAGCCACCATTTATCATTACTTTTGTCATTTTGAATTCTTAATTATATTTATATAATATCATGCTTAAATTGCGCTTTAACACAGTCCCAAACAAATGCATTAAAATGTTTATATTGTGAATTGTATACTCGTAATATTATTTTTCTAAAATTACTGTAAACTGAATGACATCTAAAAGCGGAGAGATGCTAAAAGCAAAAATAACATAAATTTACGGAGCTCATTGTCATTTTGCAGCTTGCATCATCTTTGTGTTGGTACTTTATATATTCTGTGGTCAAGGTATCATCCAAAAATCCAGTATCATTGCCAAAATTGTCATTGTTTCAATTTAATATGTTTGCAGACGATTGGTCAATCACTATAGCGAATCAGCATCACCTAGACAACAACAGGTTCTTAAATTTTGAGACCACATTAGGTACCTACCTTTTTTATTGTATTGTATTGTATTCTGGGCATTTTTCTGCAACTCGATATCAAATGTGCCTATTTTGCGTGATCCCTTGATTTTCTTCGCAGGTGTATGCAGACTATGCAGGTTTCCTCGCGATGTGTCCCTTCACCGTAAAGCACTTGTAAATTTCAAATGATATTTCGTACATATGTTACTTTACATTAGGTACCTTTATAAAAGTACTTAAGTAAGCTCCTTGATGTAGTTGTGTACCCTTGTTCAGATTTATATGAGCACCCTGTTTGCTCCAGCTTACTCACACGGTTCTGACTGTAAATACCGGTACAGTTCGTATTGAATAAATGCGAGATATTCATCTCCTCGTAACGCATCCCTGCTCGCTTGGGCAAGTACGCTACCGTTTATTACATAACTAACTGCAACTCTTTCTACCACTATTTACGCGTTTTTATATAACGCGTAATGGAAACTACACGTTTGACGTGAAGTCGTTATACCGACTAGTTTTGTAACAGTTGATGAGTTTACTTAAAGTAAAATTTTAAAATAAGTTATTACAGTCAATATAAATATACCTAGGTAGGTACACTAGGTACTCAAAAATGTGAACAGCTTGTGAACAGTTTTAGTTTGGTAGATAATAGGTTTTGATTGTTGTCTAAATACTATAATATAGCGACCAGCTTAAAATAATTAGCATGCCAAAAACAAGACAGCTAAACGAGTTTTATGTAAGTATGTATCTATGTACATAGAGCCTCACGTTCGTCCTCACTCACACTCCTCACAACAAAAAACCTTTGCAAACACTTGGACCTACATTTCGATTGTAATACGTCATCAATCTCATCTATTCATTTAGATTATCTACAACAGTGCTTGAGGCCTTATTCTCTGAGCGTGATAAATTGATTGAAAGTAGTATTTTTTTACTTCAAAGGTACTTTTGCACATGAAGCATTGATAGGTACATTTTTTACCGAAACTTTATTCGAAAAATTATATTCGCTTGTAACTTGTACGCTTCATTCTATCAAGTAAATATCACTGCTCACTGGTTAAACAAGTTTTTAAACTTTCACAATTCAAGCTTTTATAAGACTCATGATACAACTTGCAAGAATTCTAATGGATTCCGCCACTTATAAACAAGTAATTATAAACAATACTTATAATGAACGACTGAAAAAAAAGCTTCTTAAATATTGCGTTAATATTAATAGGTATGTGATGGTTCTCATACACCAAAATGTCTGTCTATCAAAGTTTCTCTAATCAGAATTATTTGCATAACAATTCTGTAAATTTTAAATTTCCCTCGGTGTTTTATTTACTCAAACTTAAGTTATCCCTCCAAGTGGCAAAAAGCCGGGAATATAGATGAAAATTACATTTCATCTAATCAAAATGGGGTATGTCGTTTGAAGAGTTATAAGAATATATGTGCCTAGAAAACATAATCTAAGAATATAAGATAATCTAAGAATTTATTTATTTTTGTAAACCCGCTACAAAAGAAATTGTCCAAGAGTCCAAGACGCTAATTGCTTATTAACGATCTCTGTTTACACCTGCGATTTGTCCTCTTTACCTCGACTCAGGCCTCAGGAGAGCCGTCACGCTTACTTCTATCCCACAGACTACTTATCATTAGATGGATCATAAGAAATAACTCTTTCACATTAACAATATTTATATATTTTATAAAATATTATGATGGACCCGTATTCATTTGTTGTTGACGTCAATTTCTAACAATAATAATAATGGACGTAATTATGCAAAAGGGAACCAGTCCACACGAATCTGTCATTTTAAAGATTGACTTTGTTTCTTCTGATTTAAAGTGTTAATTAGAATGAAAAATTCACGTGGGTTGGTTCCCTTTCGCATAATTACGTCCAATTATGCAAAAGTGATACTAAAACGCTAAGCGGTAAATACGAGATAATCATAATAACACCTAATATGCCTAATAATGCCACCCGATAACCGCTAATATTAATTTGTAATATTTAGACCCGAGTAAGTTAATAAACGGCCTCTCCCCCTAAATTCATACAGGATTTAACAAATATTCATGCCCTTAATACCGATCTTGTACTATTGTACTATTATTCTGATCAGTGGCTCCGGTCGAATTTCTAAAGCTCGTACTGTGAGAATCGCACATTATAGATATCTACACTCTATACAGGTCATCATTATCAGCCTATCTCAGTCCACTGCTGGACGTAGAGGCCTCCTATTAAATATGCGTATAGACGCATTAGTAAGTAAATAGGTACCCATAATCGCCACGCTGGGCAAGCGGTTTGGCGATCGCAGTAATGTGTCTACTATGAAGACGCTGCTGCAGGGACAAACAATACTTAGGTATCGGTTCGCTAAGTTAGGAGACGTACATGAATAAGTGTGACAGTTTCCAACTTTATTTCATCATGAAATGAATCAATAATATGAATCATAGAATACCCTGAACACCTAATACATAAAAATGGGTCATTTACTGTTGTCTCAAAACTTGAAGGTCAAGGTATCTCACATGCGACTTCAAGCTTGCTACGCAATGAGTTTTGGCAGGTATTTATGTTCCAACAAAAATAATATGCGCCTACTCGTATGTTTGTTGACGAATTGAATATGCAGGTTCCACAGCAGGTAGTCCATATCCGATGTCTATCGCCCGCGTTGTCACGTACTGATCGTAATTGCATCACGTTCACAAACCGCGCCGAATGCTTCCGATAGCTCGCAGAAAATGCCGACTTTTCCGCTTTCTTGCACGGCAGCTCGTTTGTTTTTAAAAACAATGTAAAAAATACTGTGCGAGTTCCAAGAAGCGATCTAACTGGCCAGCGAATAACCGCGTTCTGCAGATGTTTTATCGTCAATATTGACACTACTGCCCCAAATAAGGTGCGTAATGTTTTCAGGTGTCATATTCCTAAATACTTTCACTGCACCAATTTTAATATAAGTTTTAAGTTAAAGTGCAGTTGAACTTTGTTAAGCAGAAAAGGTCCACTCCATAAGGATTTGCCATTTTAAAGACAGACTTTATGTTTTGTTTTTAGTTAGAATGAAAAATTAGTGTGAGTTGGATCCCTTTTGCATAACTATCTAGTTGTTCTTTGTTCTCAATTATTACACTATACAGATCTGTGCCAAGTAAAGCATCGCGTATAGATATATTGGTATAACAATAAAATTATTACCGACAAAGTTAAAGTAAAGTTTTAACCACCCTATGGCACCCTATATCTACGATAAATTTATACTCGGGTCGGGTAACAGTTTTTACTTTTTAAAGGGGATTAAAAACATGATACTGTACGGTATTATAGCAAAATCAATGGAGGAAAGTAAAAAGGCTTCATTGTCTTTTGACCTTTTTGCATCAGTGAGCAAGTTACTTAGTTCGACGACATTAGTTTCCGCTATGAGCCCACAGCTTTTGTTCGAAAGCCGCTGTTTCAGGCCAGTAAAATTTCCATGGGTCCCAGCGAAAATGACAATCGAACATCGAAAATTCGAAACTCCAAACGATATAACAGATTTATAGAGCTGCTTTACAGTTCCCCTACCGCGGACTTAAAATCCAAAAATCCACAAAAAAAGAAGTCATAAGAGTGACAGAGCCAAATCCCCCTAGATTTGGCTCTGTCACTCTTATGACTTCTTCGTTGGTTGTGACAGAGACAAATCCCCGAAATTTGCAGATCGCGGTTGGGCCGCTATTTGTTGCAGAGATCCTTGAAGGCGGCCTCAGGCCTTTGTCCAACAGTGGTCGTCTTCCGGCAGAATGAGGATGATGATTGATAGATCAATATTTACATAAACATCCATGAGACCCATATCAGCCAATAATACATTTGTCCTGAATTGTACATTAGCAATTTTGCGTTTGGTAGAAAAGGACAAACATAAAAAAACGCCGCGTAAGTTTTCATGAATAATGGGCAAGTATTTTTCGAACGCAATTTCGATATTTTTTCGACAAATGGTTCTTAATCGCGTAAACTTACGTTTGATTTTATTCTGACTTTTCGGGCAAGACGTTACATCCGTGGTCATGCCCGAAACGTCAGGATGAAATTAAACGTGAGATTACGCGATTAAGACTCGTTTGTCTTTAAAATATGAGTAATTTCGATGTTCGAATGTCACCTTGGGGCTTATGCACAAATTACGCGAGGTCCTATGGGGGGAGGGGGTCCAAGAAAAAATCACGAAAGATCACGTTAGGGGAGGGGGGTACAAGGAGGCCCGCGTATTTTTCTATGATGACCAAACTAAGAAATATTGTGAATTTTGCGGCGAGCGAACGTTAAAAGTTGAGTGAGAAAAATACACGTGAGACTGCTTTTAGCCAAGAAAAGTCACCAAACATCACCAGAGGGAGGGGGGGTCAAAAAGTAGCCGAAAAAACCTCTGATTTATACATGAGCCCTTGGCTAGAACTCCAGCACTACAGTGTAGCAGAAAAAGACTTTGTTTCGTGTTTGATATCTTGTAAAACATCTTAATGGTCGTTTCGCGGCTTGATGAGCGCGCGGCGTCTTTGTAGTTCGTTCGCATTACGTTTTGGTAGTGTGTGATCTTAGATGATGACCTAGAGTGACCCCAACACGTACCTTAGCTACTGTTCTGGGAATAAATTTTGATAATTGGATACTACGAGTACGTAGGTTTTTATTTAGATTCGATGATACAAAGACAGACATTTTATAACTTCAACACTGCAGAATAGTGAATATTTTTCAATTTGCGTAAACGTAAACGGCGTAAAAGTTATACGGTTAACATTTGGCTTAAAACAAATAGATTTGAGTTTATATTAATATAATTAATAGTGTGAAGAATATTGTAGATTTCTATGTGTCTACAGCAGAGTTGGGCAAAAAGTAATATGATTACTCCTTCCGATGTTCCGATTACTTTTGTATGTGTACTTTGTAATATTTATTTATTTATTAATATTTATTACAAAGTACACATAGAATACACAAATGTAATTTATAGAAGTAATCATATTACTTTTTGCCCAAATCTGGTCTACAGTGACTACACGAAATCAAATTAGGCAAAAAACAACGTTATATATACCTAAATTATAACTTATAATAGTTGTTGATAAAGTAATCAAATTATTGAATATTATGTATATTGTTAACACCTACTGTAATTGATAATTACTTTATATCAATGCCGATAAAAAACAACTACTATTTCAACTATGCATTTAATTTTAACCCCAGCATTCTTATCTGCAAATAACAAACAAAAAATTTAATTTCTGAAACTAGCACAATACCTACCTATACGTGACTATCATGCAGCAACAGTCATGTTTCCTAAACAAACACAACGTTAGACGGTCAAGGGCATGAGATACATTTCCTGATAGTCAACACCTCGGTAGTTGAGTAATGGGTCAGACAACTGATACAACGGAATTTCAAGGACCAGCTTGTATTCCTATCTATAAAATGCAGGTGTTTCTATAAATTCAACAGTAACCATGCCATGAGCTGCCATTATTAACACGTATTTACTTTTCGTCCATCCCAATCGTATTGGTGCTTATGGTAAATGCGCGTTAACATCGTAGCGGCACGGCAGCTCATCGTAGGGCTAATAAAAATTGATAGGTAAATACCTACCGAATTGACCGAAAGATCCGTAGGCCGACTTGAACTTACTTCGTTGTGACGGGCAGGGAAAGTACAATTGTAAAATGAGGTCAAAATCTAAAGCCAAAAAGACGCAACGTACCCATAATAAAACAAACTACAAGAATATGACTACAGAGACTGGGATACAATTAGTAATTTTAAGTAGCTTACTTTCAATTTCCAGTTGATATTAATCAACTAACATCAAACAGTAGCTCCTACTGCTGAAAGACCTGGATTACACCCGTAAGTTTTTACGTAAGTTGTAGGGGGATTACCTATTCAATTCTCCTCGCATTCCTTAGTATAGCTCCGTCCCTACAACAGGTGTACGGCTGCTCTACTTCTAAAAACATTTCCCTTATCTATCGACACCGCAAAAGTATGGCAACGTAAAAAATAATAAGCAACCTAAGCTAACCAGTGTTGCATTCAATATTGCGAGGTTTATAGTTTATAGAGATTTACCAAATTCAAATTTACCGTGACTGTGTCCGCAATTTGGAACCTTGCTGGTATGGTTACGCAAAAAACACGGGAGATACGAGTACACTTCATACTTAATTAAAGCCTGTAGTTACTTGATGAGTCACTTGTATTGTAATAAATACAACAGGTCATTGGCATGTAAGTAGTGAGACATCTGTATCTGTGTTAGTTTAGTAGGTACACAGTGTATTCGTTTAGTAGGTAAGTAGTAGCTTTTTTATTAATATTTTTGGCATAACACCTAGGCATTAATCAACAATTCAAAGAAATATCAAAGTTCTGCAAAAACAGCTGAGTGATCGAAAGAACAACGTAAAAGTTATAATTTTGGCATAGTGGGTGAACCAAATAATGTGCATAATTGCTTTTTTTTGTAGATTCTACTTAGATAAAGTTTGACAAAAACAATCTTGGTTCTAGATAATTGCCTTACGTGACACTTGTGTATTTAATTTGAAGTTTGTTGCAACTCTCTAGATTAATATCTAATGCACGCAATATTATTGGAATTCTGTCGAAAATAGTAAGATATCTATCGAATAGATACGAAAAGAGAAGTTAATTTGGTTTAGAAACCTCTGTTTGGGGCGTTTATTTGGAAACTGGCTGACCTAATAATTATTATCTTTGTTTTTCTTGCCCTACTTTTGTTGTACACCAACAAGTTTTGAAAAGTTTTACTCGTTTTTCCATGATTTCTTGCTTAGTACTTACAAACGTGAGTAGACTATTTCAACTGGTTAAAATAGTATGTGATTGTGATGTAGGTATAACCAAGTATTGTTGGAAAGGTGCTAGGAAGTATTTCAGCATTGTACCGGTCGCTAGTTATAAATAAGTAAGAGTATGTAATTCAAATAATCAATCATTGAAAATCGCAAAACATTTTACATTTGCATTTTTATTTTGAGACGATGTAACAATAATTTTATCGTCGATGAGAACAACACTGGCGAAACTGTGGCAACATTTATGCACGTATGCTCACTTGTCACATTTTAGCTTAAAGGTCTTGAAACCAGGCCATAAAATCCAAAAAAAAACTCGTCACTTGTCAAATTAGTAGGATTGTGGTTATCATATCGCTTTAGTCAATCTCTATCTCAAATTATTCGATCAGCTATTAACCGCTCGCCGTTGCAAACTGCAGACGTACTTATTTGGAAACTCGTGGAAATTGTGCTGAGATAATATTCAACTGAAGAGATATCCACTTTACAGTTAAAACCTACTTAAGCACAGTTTTGCTAAAGATTTAGGAGTTGGAAATATCCAAGCCAACCGTTCTATACTCCCTTTATAGATAACTTGATAGTTTAAATAATTAAGTATCAGAGCATATCTCATAATCAGATAAAATCGTCTGTTATAAAACTCTGTCAATAAAAAAAGGCGGCATATTTATGATTCTATGGGCAGCCAACTCTTCGCAGCTACTTTTTTAATTTACCGCGTTTTTCCACTGACAGAGAATGTTGAGAAAAGTATAGCTTCTTTTTCTGAGGCCGAAACTCGCTTGTGTATTTATCTGCAAGATGCAGTGTTTCATCCAATAAAGATTCAGAATTCAAACCATACCAACCGTATTAACGTACTACCAACCGCAAACATGTAGCCACGTAACTAAGAGTTGTCTATCATTATTATCAAAACCGGCTACCTGACCTTGACTGCCCATGGTGTTATATTGAAATATACAATATATTATTAAAGGAGTCAATACCTATACTGGTGGCCTTCGGAGCGTAACGGGCGCGTCAAGGTGAATTCGCGTGCTCAGAAGATTCCCATTGAACTATTAGTCCAACGTAACATGGTCTCATGCAGGATTACAATGGTTGAATTTTTATCGTCTGTCTTGAAACTCTCTGGACAATTTAACAGAAATCGTCTAACCTAAATTAAGGCTTGTGACGTGGATACCAAATGAAAATATTTAATTTGAGCGCCTGTTGACCACTAGCATACAATTCAACACTAGCTGTAGTGACATGATTGTTGTTACATGTGTTCGTAATTGAATATTTGTTGTAAGGGGGTACTTTCCAAGTGGGGCTCAGCTCCTGAATTGAGCGAGAGCAATTTTCGCAGGCGCAGCATGAGTAGATTCTCACACAGTGAACTGATTACCTGGTGAAGGTCGCAGGAGTCCACTGGATGCGTGTGGCGCAAGTCCAATCATTGTGGCAATCTTTGAGGCAGGCTTAAGAGGACACATTTTTGTGATATGATGATGCTACTAAAGAAAAATACCAACATTACCAATGTCCGACGTAAGATTCGAAACCAAGTTCTCAGCTATCGCGGCAAATGCCTGAACTTCCTGCCTCAGCGAACAGGATCTCTTACAAAAGGCTAGGCACCTTAGTATTAGTACATGCTATCAGCGATGATAAGCGTCAAAAGCGAGACCATAATAGACTAAACAATCTTGGAAGTCGCAAAGCATATGGAGTAACTCGCATGGCGGCTAGCGTGGCGTGTCATCGGCTCAGGTCGTTATCTGATCTGCAGACGACAGGATTAGGTGATTAACATTGTTGTTGCTTTTGTTTAAGTTTACTGAACAGGAACCGTGATAACTCAAGCACCTTAGTAGGTAAAGATAACTTAGTAGGTATTAGGTATAACTTCACCATAGAACAAGTTACATATGAAATGGGTACTTAAACCTAAAGATAGTTATTTCGAAAAAAATGTCCGATTTAAATTTGAAAATATACTATTCCTTGTCTATTTACTATTTACCACAGCAAATAAAAAATATTTTACTAAGTAATTCTAATTAGTTAATTTCAACTAGATATTTTCACCTCGTGTTTACTACATTTCAATATAAACAATTTAAGTCGAGCGGTAAAACACACAACTGCTACGCAGCGGTCTTGGGTTCAATCCCCGGTTTATAAGTACCAATGAGTTTAAAAAAAAATCATAAGTGCTTTACGGTGAAGAAAAACATCGCGAGGAAACCTGCATACATCTGTGAAGAAATTCAAGGGTGTATGTTAAGATTGTGAAGTCGCCAACACGTACTGGGCTAGCGTGGGATGGGAACCATGCAAAATAGGAACTTTTGATGTAGAGTTACGGAAAAATCGCCAAAATATAATACAATACTATACAAAAAGTCGTTTACAAGGAATTGGTTTTGAGTAAATAGGTACGCATGTAAATAAAAGAGACACGGGAGTGCGTATTTTTTGCTCGTGTTTATAGCCTTCTTTCTTCTTCATAGTGTTCATAGCTCAGTAGCTCGCGGTGAGACCAGTGCCTAAGATTGCATTCCGTCGTCTTCTATTTGAATGTATTTCTCACTTCACATAAAGGCCAAATAACGAACGCTATTGAATTAATCATCATTATTACACATAATATTCCGACGGATGCAACGGCTATAAATGCCAGCATAATCTGTGCCTCCGATTTGCGAAATCCTGTGAAACTTGGTTCACAACCATGTTAATTATTATCTTTCAAATTCCCATATTATAACGTAAATTACATTAAAATTACATAATATAGGTAGGTATTTTATAATTATAGTTAAAATTTATAGTTAAAATTTAGTTAAAATTTAATTTGTCGATGCTGTGTTTTTGTTGTATTTTTAATTTTGTGGGTAGCTTGATGATATTTATTTTTGGATATTATGTGTTTTTATGATATTAAATAATTTGAACTTGAACTTAAACTGTAGCAACTTTTGAATGTGAATATTATGGCGACTTAACCTGCAGATAATAAAACAAGGGTGAATAACTGAGCGTTTCAACCGCCTAATTTTGGTGGCATAATTTTTGCCGAAGTTTCTATACGTCTCAATATTTCGTCATTTGTAGGTATAAGGTACCATGCCTCCTTCCAATGACAGAGTAGCACATTGTAACGAATAGAAACTTTGGCAAAAATGATGCCACCAAAATTAGGCGGTTGAAACGCTCAGATATTCACCCAACAAACAAATATAAAATGAATTTTTGACAACAATTTCATTTATTTATCGTGAAAATATTTCCACGTATTTCCTATTAGAAGTTGTTAATATTTGAAGGTTTTTCTCCATGTGACTGTGGCTAAAACAACCAATGAATCCTTCGCTTGTTTAGTTTGTAAACACCACACGTCCGTCAATAGAATTTGACCCACTTATGAACAACTTCCACTGGCAGGTTAACCTTACCGACTCGAATATAACAAGCTGATAGAAATAAACCTTATGTATCAAGAAATAAAGAAACGTTTGCAAGAACGTATGAAGCGCATGTACGGCAAGGTGCGATGACTGAACTGAAGTTATTATTATACCGTTTCTGTAAATTGATAGTTTCTGAACGGGTCCATATTGGTACTTATACAATTTTTTCTTCGAATATTTTTACTAATACCGTTTTTTACTCATAATCATCATTACTCCGAAAATTTTTTCTCATACTTTTTTTCTTACTAAAAATTATACTTCTACCTACAATGTTCATAACGATTTTTATTTCGAAATTTTATCCTCCTAAAGTCGTCAAGTAGATTAATCTATACTCATAAAGTTATTTGAAATAAATTGTTTATTTATAAACATTTTCCCATTAGGTTCACTCTGTTGTGGTATAATTCTTTTATGAATAACATAAACTATGTAGTCATAATGGGCTTTGTGCAGAAACTGTTGTGACATACTCAACTTTAGCATATTTCTTTGTGGCAGATTTCGAGTTGTTCGAATATTATTCGAACATAATTTCGATGCTCCTATTTATGATGAGGCATAATCTGAATGTACATAAAAAGTATCGGCATAGTTTGTTTTAGCATAACAGAGAAGGAATAATTACAACCTCTCAATATAATCGAGGTAGTAGTAATATTCTATACGTTACTTACTGTGTTACTGAGCTGAGTACTTTCTAGGTTGCTAAAAAAAAATAACCTCGAAGACTAAGGCGGGAGCAAAGCTCCCGCCTTAGTCTTCTAACCTAACCTATCCGAGTCGGATCTGCCCCGGAAGGTTTTGTTCGCTCGCTTCGCTCGCTCACTGCAGAAATTATCACCCTCACGGCAAATTCTGCCTGACGAAAAAGGCAAGTTTCGAACATGTGGCTACATGCCCAAAAAAAAAATGCAAATCTAATTTCTGTCTTATAACACTCGGCGTAATTAATGATATGCCAAGATAGTTTCGGACAAAATAATATTCGAAATATTGTTATTTAAGCCAAGTGAT
Source organism: Thaumatotibia leucotreta (assembly GCA_025490895.1). NCBI lineage: Eukaryota > Metazoa > Arthropoda > Insecta > Lepidoptera > Tortricidae > Thaumatotibia > Thaumatotibia leucotreta. The sequence continues at coordinate 33,765 of JALPQI010004363.1, read as the reverse complement.
GTTTCTGTCTCATTAAGTTGATGCCAAAATAGAGGGTCCATATTGGCACTTATACAATTTTTTCTTCGAATATTTTTACTAATACCGTTTTTTACTCATAATCATCAATGCTCCGAAAAATTTTTCTCATACTTTTTTTCTTACGAAAAATTATACTTCTACCTACAATGTTCATAACTATTTTTATTTCGAAATTTTATCCTCCTAAAGTCGTCAAGTAGATTAATCTATACTCATAAAGTTATTTGAAATAAATTGTTTATTTATAAACATTTTCCCATTAGTTTCACTCTGTTGTGGTATAATTCTTTTATGAATAACATAAACTATGTAGTCATAATGGGCTTTGTGCAGAAACTGTTGTGACATACTCAACTTAGCATATTTCTTTGTGGCAGATTTCGAGTTGTTCGAATATTATTCGAGCATAATTTCGATGCTCCTATTTATGATGAGGCATAATCTGGATGTGCATAAAAAGTATCGGCATAGTTTGTTTTAGCATAAAAGAGAAGGAATAATTACAACCTCTTAATATAATCGAGGTAGTAGTAATAAAAAGTATCGGCATAGTTTGTTTTAGCATAACAGAGAAGGAATAATTACAACCTCTTAATATAATCGAGGTAGTAGTAATATTCTATACGTTACTTACTGTGTTACTGAGCTGAGTACTTTCTAGGTTGCTAAAAAAAAAATAACCTCGAAGACTAAGGCGGGAGCAAAGCTCCCGCCTTAGTCTTCTAACCTAACCTATCCGAGTCGGATCTGCCCCGGAAGGTTTTGTTCGCTCTCTTCGCTCGCTCACTGCAGAAATTTTCACCCACACAGCAAATTCTGCCTGACGAAAAAGGCACGTTTCGAACATGTGGCTACATGCCCAAAAAAAAAAATGCAAATCTAATTTCTGTCTTATAACACTTGGCGTAATTAATGATATGCCAAGATAGTTTCGGACAAAATAATATTCGAAATATTGTTATTTAAGCCAAGTGATGTTTCTGTCTCATTAAGTTGATGCCAAAATAGATTATACCAAGTCTGTTATGTCCTAAGCGTTTCGGACAAAAAAGTTTAGAGGGAACCCGTTTAGTACAGTACCTACTCTGCCACAACCTGATTTGTGCAGGTAGCTAGTTTACAGTAATAGTACGATTTATATTTAATTAAACAAAAATAATTCATAAATAAATACCTATAACATTAGAATATATAGCATAAAATAAGTATAGTGAAAAATTATATAACCATAAAAGTTAGTACTAAAAATATGTATGAAAAACAATATTATGAACATAAATCATTCTATGTGATGATGATTATGAACAAAGATTATTCTAAATACCGATCATTATGAAGTTAAATTGTATAAGAAAAATTTTCGGAGTTCCAATAATCTAAGTTGCAATTTTATAAATACTTTGGCGCACCCCAAAATAGATTATACCAAGTCTGTTATGTCCTAAGCGTTTCGGACAAAAAAAGTTTAGAGGGAACCCGTTTAGTACAGTACCTACTACCTACTCTGCCACAATCTGATTTGTGCAGGTAGCTAGTTTACAGTAATAGTACGATTTATATTTAATTAAACAAAAATAATTCATACATAAAACCAGTACAGATAAAAATAAATACCTATAACATTAGAATATATAGCATAAAATAAGTATAGTGAAAAATTATATAAACATAAAAGTTAGTACTAAAAATATGTTTGAAAAACAATATTATGAACATAAATAATTCTATGTGATGATGATTATGAACAAAGATTATTCTAAATACCGATCATTATGAAGTTAAATTGTATAAGAAAAATTTTCGGAGTTCCAATAATCTAAGTTGCAATTTTATAAATACTTTGGCGCACCCTTTCTGAACTTAAGCCATGAGGTTATATTAGTATCGTCCTGTATCATTTAACGGGGTTATTAACCATCGACTACATTAATCTACGTATTCCTTAATATTGTGAATAAAAAAGAAAAGTAATGTTCTCAGGTGTTTATATATATATACTTACCGGATTACATGACTGATTATGATCGGAAATGCATAAAACTCTATGTTAGCGTGTACCCCGCATTATCTGCATAATAAATCATATTCAGTGTCAAATTTAATAGGAATGCGTACGCGCCAAATACCAAACAAATTGCGGCTATTGTGCCAGTGGCCTATTCTAAAGTTGTAGACAACGCGATGTCGCCCGATAAGGTGGTTCACACGCGCCCAAGTTCTTTTGCGTACAAAAGACAAAAGCAGTGACATTTAAAATATGAATGAAATCGGTAAATTGTTTCGTTGAATTGGAAGTATGAATGAAGCGCAAATAAAGCGTGTGTATTTAATACGGGCGTATAATTTTACCCAATTACAGCATTTGATCATAGGAACCGAATAGGATAGTTTTTTTATGGTGTTATTGTATTATAATTCGGCGCAATGTTTTTTTTTAGAGTCCGACTGAGCTACGATGTACTCAGTCCTAAACTTAGTTAGTAACACTGACATATCATGACATTTAATCACGTGAAATAGATAATGTAGATGCAATACATTGCGAGCTGATTGATTAAAGAGGTACCTATGAAAAAATAACATTTCTAATTTTCTGAAGAAGTAGTTCCTAATCCCATAGAACCTATTCACAATTCACTGTCACTAACTGTTCGGTTCCTTGAGCCCTATACTAATCTGTACAATATTTGTAAGATAAGCATACATTTATGTTATATGAAGTCCATCTAAGTCCTCAGAAAAGGCAGCGCATAGGCGATTCATTGGTCACTAAGTAACTATGTCCATGGGCAATCCTCAGTTAAAAGTATCCATGACTTAAAATTATTACCTAACATTTATTTGGGATAGAGCTAACATTTATTTGAGAGATACCTACTGTTAACTGGGCATTGAAAAATCAGTACTAAGTTAATATTTAGAAGAAAAATCTACTCTCTACAAATATTTGTTCCTTGTATATGTGATTAAGTATCTATACGTATCTATCTATTATTTATGTCGTCGAAGGTACCCCACATCACAAGCCTTAATTAAGGCGATTTGTGTAAAATGTTCCAAGATATTTATTTATTTATTTTATAAGTAGGTATATCTGTGAACCAAGGATCGCCACCAGAGCTAAAAGGGGCAATTAAGCACGACGTGACTCGACTTGTGTCGTAAGTAATGTCGTGGAATGCATTGATGAATTCGAGAGATGAATTATTCATTCATTCGCCGTGTTTTCATACGAGTTCGACAATAATAGAAATATTGGAGAGCAATATATAATCTTTTTTAGAAGGTATTGTTTTGTTTAGATTTTTTTTTAATGTCCATAGATATAGTGATCAAAAAATCGCCTATGCGCTGCCTACCCTGAGGACTTAGATGGATTGCCTATATCTTATCCCCAAACCGAAACACAGCAGTTCAAAGACTGCTATTTAGCGGCAGATTAACGGGTAAAACGGTGGTGACCATAATAATGTATGGAAACGTTCACGTGACTTTTCGTACGAATCTTTCTTATACATTTATTACTTATCGCTTATCGCATACGACTGCAGAATGGCATTTTGCCTAGGCCTGCCGATATATACCTATATATCTACTTACTGTTTATTAATATTAATATCATCACTCTTTATTGTTTAGATAATGAATGTCTATTCTTGGTCTAGGATATCCAAGCGTCAACGTCCATAAAAACAACAATCTGAAAGGTGTTCTCAGTCGTTCTTAACAATGTTGGTTTATGGATGAAATACATAATTATAAAATGAAGTGGCAAGGCCGAATTTGCCTTCAAATACTGGTCGTGCAACGTCTACTAATAGGTTGTGAGGTGTGCGCTCAAAAACATAATGATAGGCAATTGTAAATGCGTTAAATACTGTAATGTCATATCCTAAAACGACTTGCCTATTAGGTGATTCGCATATTATTTATACATTTATTACGCATAAAAATCGAATGGATATGTAGATACGATAGAGTTGACAATGTAGGTAGGTATGGAGAGGAATATATTATTGTCCTGAAAACTCTTGTTTATTCAGTACACTGAGTAACTTTTACGTAACTCGCACAGGTTTAATTAAGCCGTGCAGTGCAATATTTGCTGAATATTCGCTTGTATCTATTGAATTTTTTGTTAAATATTCATACTGTATCTTTTCTGTTTTGCTTGCGGTGAACTATTTACTTAGATTAATTGATCTATAGGATGTTAAATTGTGACAAAACACGTTAAGAAGTCAGAATATTACGTGTATTTTTAAAAAATACTCCAAACCGTTATTAAAAGTAGGATTTAAGTAGTATCATGATATCATAAAACGATATGTATTCCAAGTAAATTTTAAGTTAGTCTTTAACTGATACGGAATGATATTTTGAAAAATCGAGCAGCCTTATTATAATGTACATTAATTTAAGCCATGGAAGAATCGACTAGCTATTAATAGGGGTGTCAAACAACGTTGTAATACTTGTAATTATGTGGTGATACATTGCATGCAGAATCATTTTGTATGGAAACTTTAAGATTTAATAAAACATCTGAAAACATGTTTAATAGTGCGTTCACAAATTACTCCAGCTGTTTAACGTATATAATATAAAAAACCACGATGTACTTATAAAATATCTCTTATTGCCAATTATTGATTAACAAGTTCTGTAAATTATTTGAGTAGGTAGAATTTTAACTATTGACTTGCTTTCATATATTTATTTGTTTATTTAAACTTTATTACACAATAAAAAAGTACAAATGGTGGGCTTAAGGCATTCTCTACCAGTCAACTATTGGGCAAAAAGAAAAGTTTGTGTGGTGCAGGCTTGCATACTATAAATCTTGTTCTTATCAATAGTATTTTTCTGCGAAAAATATCTTAAATACTTTACCTACAAACATTTTGCTACTATGGATAAATATCTAGCCTAGTTCGAAGCATTTACTTGTATTAGGCTAGACCTAGGCCTGCGGAAGATCGCAAGGTCGAGCTAGCTTCCTCCATGAGCGCGAAGCAAAACTCACAGCTTTTTTCAAATAATACAACCGCCCAAGAAAATCAAAACAAACCCCTTTTTGTTTCCGTAATAAATAAAATCGTTACAAAAGAGTGTTGTTTCTTGTAAAGACCTCTTAGATAGAGCACGATATTCATGGATTTGCAATTCCCTCAGAGACAGAGGTTACTATGACCATCGCTACCATCAGTGTATGATAAAAACGACCTTGCTGCTGTATTTATAATTGCACGTAACGTCCTGAGAGCATAGTATTACGGCATCGGCCAAGAATATTGATGAAGATATTTTTATCGTCATCGTATGGAGCCGAGGGCAGGAATAGAACAGTCATTTTATTTACCCAATTAGGTAAACAGAGGTGAAAATGCATGTCCAATTATTAAATGAATTCATTCCAGAATAGGTAAAATGCTACTGTGCACTTGTGCAGTGAATGTTTCCGGATTGTGACAGAACGATTACTTAGTTAATAATATTAAGCTTATAATACTTGTATCATACAAGGTGATAATTATCTGGGTTGTGGAGCAAGAGTAAACAGGGTACTAGGAACGGTCACGTTGAGCAACTTTTACTACCTACCTAAAAAACCCTTAGAAAGTTATGAGTCTTCTTCAATCTTGCTCCACGACCCAGATGCAATCCTGTATATAATCATTTTAGGGCACAATAAACTGTGATAAAAAAAACTATTTCAATATGGTAGACATCGGTATACATTTTGTGATTCGATGTGATGTAGTTAAAAATTTAAAGTAAGGTAAGGTGGGGTAAAATGAAACAGTTTTTTCAATTTTGGTAAGACAAAAAGTCCTTCTGGCGCAGCGTCTGCTGGTAGCGTTTTGTCTTACCCCATTAAAAATCCGTTTCATCATACCCCACCATACCTTACTTAATTAGTAAATTTATCGTTCTGGCAGTCGTCGGCTAAAACGTGTGACATCTCTGGTGATTCACAAACATGAACCAACACATAAACACCTTCAAAAGACATCACAGATATGTGTTTCGTAAACGGCATGTTCCTGCACCCCAGCATAATAGAATCATCGCAGCGCCATCCACAAGAGTCGAAGCAAAGAGAATTCAATCGACCTCTCTGGAATGCTCGCTCACAAAGGGCTGATGGCAACCTCAGCCTAGCCAGAGCATACAGACATTGACAGTAAACTAGTAGCATTAAAACACTTTTCTTAGTACTAATTAGTAGAAATTATAGAAGGTGTCTAAGAAATAATTGCTTTCCCGTTGCCTGTGAGGTTTTGGGACTCAGAATAGGAGTTTATCGGAAATTTCAGAATGGTAGATTTTTATTTAAAAATACATACTTACGCCCTAGCGTACCTTACCTATACTATAACTACTTATATGAACGACTGCTTCTGAAACTGGAGCTTATTTCTATAATTTTTTTTCTCTAAACCTCACTGGCCGCGGGAATGCACTTTTTGGCCACCCTGTGTAACTAGGTAGGAAACTAGATGACACTTGTAAAATGGCGAACATCGTTATATTATTGTAGTCAGCATCGTTTTCTGAAGTGATTAGTGATTTTCCGCTCATTTTTTACACTCTGAATAAGAGATTTCCTCCATCTTTTGAGCAATTAGAAAACATTGATATTCCGAAGACCGCAATGCATGTGGCCAACGTTGTAAGATATTTTAGACTGTTTAGGATTCATCATATTAATTAACATTTATAACTTCGTATCAGATTTCTTTAAACGAACATAAGCCATTAAGACCTATTTTTACTAAGGAGTCATAGAATTTTGGATTTTTTCTATAGCTTCTATATTAAAGGCAACGTGAAGTAAAAACTAATGCATGATGTTACTTTCGTTTGAAGTTAAGTAAGCTACTCTACATTTAGCTACTCTGTAAGGCAACCTCAGGCGAGCCTTGTGGAAGTTGTGGATCGAAAACATCGCATATAAATGAAGCCGTGATGGGACTGGCTTGTCAAGTGGCATTTGATATCATAGGTGAGGCGACTTGCTCAGCATTGACAACCTATTTTCGATGAGGTAACAGAGTCCTGGTGTCATTAGTATATAAATATATATTTTTTACATAGTAATATAAATTTTACATCATTATTTTACAACTAATTCATCTGCAAATGACAGTACCTATTTACACAATTACATTTCTAAGGTAGAGTAGATGCTTACTAATTTCTATATTGTAATTATAAGTTAAAAATACCACGCCATTACAGATCAAAATAAAATCCTCGTAGCCGTAAAAGTAATGGGTAGGTACTGTAGTAGGTAATACTTGATCTTAATGTGCATGCAGACCAAAAGAGCATTCGCTGTTCTATCCCCCTAGTTACTCTACGAAATTCGATCGTTACACGAAACGTGATTCGTTGATTTCGTAGAGTGGAGGATAGAACAGCGAATGCTCATTTGGTCTGCATGCACATTTAGTAGGCATTTAATTTGGTAATACCATTTTCTTTTTCTGTTTTTACTGGTATTTATGCTGGCTCATATTCAAGTAGTTAACCTTCAACTACGCTTATTGAACTATGCTGCTCAAGATGCTAAATAAACACTGCATAATATAGGAATAACTAAGTAAAATACCCTGTTAAAACAATTTATCTTCATTCCAAACGCATTATTTAAAAAAAAGTGGCATTTCAACGCCAATAAATACTTAGAAACATGAGAACTCTTTTTATTGCAAAACTGTATTTAAACTAGTTAATATCGAAGGGTATAATTAACTGTAAATTCCTAAACCTTATTGCAATGTTATAAGATCTAAATTGATCACCTCTCGTATTAGTTATTAGTACATCATGTTTAATGTAAAATAGGTAACTACCTCATTTCTTTTTGTAAACGGTCATTAAGGCTGATTAATTGACGCGAACTGGCCGTTCTCACGCTGAATGCCAAGTACCTAATTACTTGCCAGTCGAGTGTGTAAGCAAGTAGGCGAGTAGCAAGGGACTCGTTATGTGGAAAAGGCGTGATTACACGCTTTCAGGGACTCGGGCATATAATCGGCAGTGATAGTCTGATAGCGGTGAAACGATTGAATGCGCATCAGTAGATACGTATTACTAAAGTATTATTTATATTTGAGGTCATACGGTAAACCGGTTGACTCTAGAACTTTCATAGTTTTAAACTCATCATCATCAGCCTAAAATAGTCCACTGCTGGACGTAGGCCCTTCCTATTAACTATGCGTATGAACGCATTAGGAGGTAAATGCCCATAATCGCCACGCTGGGCAAGCGGATTGGCGATCGCAGTAATATGTCCACTATGATGACGCTGCTGCCCATCATCAATCTTTTATCAAATAATGTTCAGTGACACTTCAATCCCTTAGTCGACTCTTACGATACCCGTAGGAGGAGTTGGGGTGGTGACAAATGTATTCTTACTGCCGTCACCACACGGCTGACGGCTCTAGACTCAACCGATGCATCAGAATCAGAAGTACTTAACCAATGGGCATAAGAAAAACTTCTTGAGTTTAACCGTAGATAGTGATAATGTTGACTGTACATTCGAGCTTAGTGCCTCTTCTGTCCCTAATAGTGACTATTCATCACATCACATCATCAGCCTATGTTAGTCCACTGCTGGACGTAGGCCTCTCCTATTAACTATGCATATAGACGCATTAGGAGGTAAATGCCCATAATCGCCACGCTGGGCAAGCGGATTGGCGATCGCAGTAATGTGTCCACTATGATGACGCTGCTGCCCATCATCAATCTTGTAGAATGGTCAGTGACACTATGATCCCTTAGTCGGCTCTTACGATACCCGTAGGAGGAGTTGGGGTGGTGACAAATGTATTCTTACTGCCGTCACCACACGGCTGACGGCTCTAGACTCAACCGATGCATCAGAATCAGAAGTACTTAACCAATGGGCTTGTTCAACAAGAAAAACTTCTTGAGTTTAACCGTAGATAGTGATAATGTTGACTGTACATTCGAGCTTAGTGCCTCTTCTGTCCCTAATAGTGACTATTGCTTATTTTAAACACCGTTTGCCTGACCGCATGGTTTGTGGGACCGCACCCTTCTTTATTGGACCGAGCGCTATGGTCTGCTTTACGTATCGAGGAAAACCTAATGGCCGCCACGACATTGGTCTAAAGGTGCATTTAGACCAAACGAGCATTCGCTCATTCTATCCCCCACTCTACGAAATTCGTTCGTTACACAAAACGTGATTCGTCGAAATTCGTTAAAGAATGAGCGAATGGATATTCATAATGATTTTTTTTTTATATATTTATTTTCAAAACTACAATTTATGTACATAGATTAAATCTAATTAATCTACTTAACCTAACCTATATCTAAGATTGGCCCTAGTGGCATTGTACCGAGGATGCTGGCGGCATTTCCTCGCTGTATCGCAATACTGATGCGTTGTGCGAGGAAGTTGCCAGCTCTTCGGTCTTTAGTTACATCAACCAGACGTTTCGCGATCTCAGCAAACAATTTGCGTTTAAATCCACCTTAAGACTACCGGCGGCGAGCGAATCCGTAAGTTTGAGCGAGATGTCGATATGGGAACTCCCTCTCGCACGTCTAGTTTTCCGCTAAGCTGCGGGCCTACGTTTTCATCGTTTACGTTTTCATCGTCATTTTTATGAAATGGCGACGAAAAACGTAAACGCGATCGAGACGTTTTTTATAAGTTATAACCTACACTAGGCCCTCTGGTCGCCCTAGACCAATGTCGTAGCCGGGCATTAGACTAATGTCGTGGCCAGGCTATAACGTAACCGATACTTGCCAACTCATGGTACGGCTACAGATACGTATGGTAGTTACCATCTCATTATTTCCAGCAAATCCGACTATAGCAGATCATTGCATCTAAAAATACATCGTTCCGCAACTAGAAACTATCGCTGTGCCAATTTCAGTCTTTGCACCTTGCAATTGTAACTAAAATGCTGATAATAATTTCTGATGTCAGCCGTTTTGTTTTTAATTAAGTATTTATGGCTAATTGCTATCGCTTGTTTAGCCCCGTTCGTGTCTATCGAGGTGTAAACAATTACTCTATCATATTAATTAGCTTAAAAAACAATTATTTTTTAATGGTTAGATACTTAGATGAGATTTGCTGGTAGGTAAAGCACCTCTTTAAACTTAACCAATTAACCATATCTAATCCTAGTTAGTTCTCTAGTCCATTTCTTTACTCGCCGTATACACAATATACGCATGCATGCAAAGCAAATGTATTAATTAAATACAATAATTAATGTATTAAATACAATCATTAACTTACTTTTAACCTGCTAGCAGCAGAACTCATTAGCACGTGCATGTTTGTTACTACATCCAAAATGTAGGTCGCTTCAGTTCATATCAGTTAATCTGCTTCTTTACGCAATAATCGTTAGTTTTAAGGCTTTGCCTGTTGTTTCACGATGTCTAAATAAAATAGTAGCCTAATGGCCGTCCATACAATAAAAACAGCGGTTATTCTTACATTTATTATGAAGATACCTACATGTGTTCGTGAGCGAGCACTTAAACAAACCGTCAGTTTACTATTTTTAATGTCATATTTTGTTATTTCCTTGCACGTATAAAACAACCTTACTGTATCTTAAATACGGTTCACGTTTAGAGGCAACGACAATGAACATATGTATTAAAGAATTTTAAGTTTAAGTTGTTAGCAGTTGCTCGTTCGCCGCTCCCATACATTCCGAGGCTTGACTTGACACACATTTTCCAATTTCAAATTGTCGATATGGCATTTGAAATTAATTTATACCACTACAGAAATACGTTTTTTTAACGTCTTCTTTCCAAATGTGATCACCCTCATTTATGTCCACTTTTCAAAATCGTAGTTAAAGATTATGGGATAAGATTTAAAATTGCTTACATTTAGCTGGTTGAGTAAGACCGCCTAAGGCGATATTTGTTCTGAAATACTATTTCCAGAGTTGGTATGGTTTCTATTCTATAAGCCTATACTGACTGCTACATATCTGCTCCTGAGTCGGTTTACCACCATTAAATGAGCAAACAAATCTAGACAAATTGATGAAAGACATTCAATACTTATGTTTAAATAAGTTAAATGTTTTGAATTAGAGTTTGACTTAGTGTTTTGATAACTCGATTCACTGTATTAAAAAAATCGTCTAGTATTTTACAACTATAAATTCGATGTTTTACAATTTTGTAAGATTTAATGTAAAGTCAGTAGAATCTAAAAAAAATGTAAACCCCATGTGCCTCTACAACATATCTTTTCATTTTTTCATTCACTTACAAAGTTACAAATCCACTTCAAATCAAACATCTAACTGCTTCGCAGTGTAACTTACAATAACTTTGACCTCCATTTAACACCCAGTACAGTACATCGTCCTGCATTCTTCTCATTATTATATTATTATGTCTCTGTTCTCGCATACATCATCTCACACTTGGAGTAATTCTTTACAATGTTTGTAGCACTAGACTAACGAAGCGGATAGACAAGTTATTCAATTTGTTACAGTAGCTGTACCAAGAGCTGCCGCTACTGTTATAGTAAGGTGCATTTAGACCAAACGAGCATTCGCTCATTTTATCCCCCACTACAAAATTCGTTCGTTACACAAAACGTGATTATTTAGTCGAAATTCGTTGATTTCGTAGAGTGGCGGATAGAATGAGCGAATGCTCGTTTGGTCTAAATGCACCTCTAGGCTTTACGGCGGGGTTACCATTAGGCTTAGCACAAGATTACTGCGACAATATGTCGTCGCGAGATAAACTATCCATCCCTCTATTATTCATATAGTTAGTAAAATACGGAAAATCTATCTCGCGGCGACATTTTGACATACCAATCAAGTGCTAAGTATACTTGACGTACTAATACGGTTCTATTTAGATAGAGAGAAAGGGACAAGGCTATACGAGTTGTATATCACTGTCCCATTCCCTGAACCTAAACTGAATCGCATTCGTACGTCATGGTAACCCCACTGAAAGGAATAGGCAAACGTAAGGGATACTTTTAGCCGTACCATGAGTAACTAGGTAGCTAATGTCATCGATCGATAATTACATAAATCACCCAAGTAATTAATGGCTAAATACCTTACTATACTCGTATTATAATCAACACAATAAGCAATGTTCATGTTTTATTGTAGGTCAAGTTCAAGACGCATTCCATTCCAAGGTAATTAATATATGATATTATTTTTAGTGCCTGCATTATATCATATCATTGGCAATGGACGGATTGGACGAAAGTTGTCAAATAAAGACCAGTGTACGAGCAAACCTAACAGCTTGTATTAAAACTTTCATATGTAAATTCCGAATAATTTAATAATATCGAAAGTATTCAAATTTGTAAATTAATAATTAGGTAGGTACCTACACGATTGCTCTCAAGTAGTTCTAGTCAGTTCTTACGGTCTTACAAAGTTTCAATGAACAAGTTTCCTCAAAACATCGCTTAATTTAAACTACCTTGTCTATTAAAATATTGTCGAACCGGGTTACTCACGTAATTTAAGTCGATGATTGCTCTACATATTTCGACCCATTACACAGTACACGTACAAGTTAGGCTTTGACTGAGAGTGCTCCGGGCGAGGACCCTCTTAATGGGTCGAGACATGTCGAGCAATCATTTATTTAAATTGCCTATTAATATTTTCTTCGGTTACCGCGCGGATTATACACATGAAATAAAACTATGAAAACGGATAAACTCGCGTAAATTAACTAATTTTAACTTCATTCCGACGTTTCGAACACTTTACAGGGTTCGTGGTCTGCGGATGACCACGAACGTATTACTTATACTTTAGTCCGGTTCGAAAATCACTAGGTACATAGTATAAATTAAAGTCACTTTTTCTGTCCCTATGTCCCTTTGTACGCTTAAATCTTTAAAACTACGCAACGGATTTTGATGAGATTTTTTTGAATAGGTAGAGTAATTTAAGAGGAAGGTTTTTATGTAGGTATAGTACCCGTGCGCAGCCGGGGCGGGTCGCTAGTATTTTAATATGTTTGAGTCTCACGTTAGTTATAATACCGTGTCTATAATGAAAGAAGTCGTTGGTAGTATCCGGCCATACAATGCACGCCTACTATATCTCAAAGAATACCCTCCTACAACTGCGTGCCTCAATGGCGTCAGTATTCATTACAGAGACGGTTGCTTGAATAATTCTTATTGATATTCTAATGGAGCTTAAAAAAGTTTTGATTAAGTGCCAACGTTGATAATATTGATGTTAGTGAAATGAGTCATCATGGATTCATCACGTATATTTTAATATGTTACGATATAGACAGATACATTTTTATCGTAAGATTGTTCCGGAGTTAGGTTAAAACCCGTTAAGTCTCCACCATACACATCTAAACGAATAAGTTAGGTTAGATACTCTTAAAAATCTTAACACCATTATCAAGTCGTTGTTTATGACACCTGTGATGCCGATTATACCGTCTTTTTTATTTTCACTTACGCTTGTGGCATCTTATGACCTTTTTGGTATTATTTACTACCTATCAATAAGTATTAACACCAGGAATAATCATTAATTTTGCTCCCTTGGTGCATAACTTAATACTAATAGTATCATGTATTAGTATTAAGTTCGATATTTTCGGAAAACTAAATACCTACTCGTACAGTTGCAGCTTTCCGCGTGATTATGAAAAACTAGTTTCGAACTTTTAAATATTCATGTCATAACGTGTCTTCAAAAGGTTTTGAAATTACAAAAGTATCCTTTCATCCATACCGGCCGCTTACATAGTTTACATACTAGAGCTACTCGCCTGCTCTCATTTCCTTTCATTCTTCGCTACGCCTACCTCTACGGCGGACGATCACCTTTGTCGCCAAGGTCATTGTCCTCCCTACATAAACACGCTTATGTGCTTGCTACTAAAATGTATAAGTAATGAAATATAAATGTTATGATTATGATAGCACATTATGGATCGTTCTGAAGTCTGAAGCGTTGATTGGCTGGATTTCTTCCATTTACCTCTGGAGTCAGTGCAGAATGTTTTTCCCTTCCATACCTCCCTATCCCATTGCCATGCTCACGTCTACTCATGTTGTCTATCACTCTCACGCAGTCCATTAACCATGCAATATCTTTGTTTGCCTTTCCAAATACAAAAAATGTTATTATAATTATTACTATGTGCTTGTTTAATCCACTCTCGGGACAACTAATTTTCTCAAAAAAATGCACTGAAAAGTTCAGATCTTTACAAAAACTTATTACTTAATCCACAACTCCCGCAGTTGGTTTATTTAATTACCATTCACTTCATATTAGGTACATATTTTTGGCGCACTCTAAATTTAAACAAACATTAGCAGTAGTACCTACAATAAAGTCTATGAACTATAAGAACTAATAAATGGCTATGAATTAAATTAATGAACTTTTCCCCTTTTTCGTTTCACTTTCTGTACTTAAAACATTCACTTTAAGTTGTCACTACCATTATTTTTATGATGCATATAAATTTCAAACTTTCGAATGCTCTCAGTTTGTCATGGATTCCAAACTATAGTGAAAGTCATTACATAAATAGAATATGATAATGTTATTTTGAATTTATACGCAGTAAAATCATATTAGGAAGATGTTTATATGCGGTTCAGCCTACGCTTTACCATTTCGCGTCAAAGCCACAAGTGGACAATCGGTCAATCGGGTCGATCTGTAACATTACATTTCCGTACTTTCTATTTATTCTAAACAAATTTTGCAAAGTACAAAATAAATATTTTAGCAGACCTTTACTCATAACGCAACAATATCCATACCATACCAGATAATAAATAATCTGCTTGATGAAATTAAAGATATACCTACTTCTCATAAAAAAATTATTATACAAGGTAGTCGTACCCATGAGTTTTACAAAAACTTATGTACGAAATATCGTTTGATATTCACAAGTGCTTTACGGTGAAGGAAAACATCGTGAGGAAACCTGCATACATCTGCCAAGAAATTCAAGGGTCCAGCGTTGGGACCACGCAAAATAGGCACGTTTGATATCGAGATTATCGAGTTGCGGAAAAATAGCCAGAATACAATACAATATACATTATACAAGGTGGCCAGTGAGGTTTTAGGAGGTAGATTATTTTACTTGCCCCTTAGATGATTTTTTTAGAAACAATATTAGTTCAAGTTTCAGAAGTATTCAGTAGATCTATTTAGCCCTAAAACCTCAGAGGCAACGGAAATACACTTATTTTTGCCAACAAAACTTTTTGATTGTTCTAGACTTCAGACAATATTAAAAAATAAAGGCAGCGAATAATCTCTTTGTGAAAATGTTTTCTTTGTGAGTTACAGAAATATAATTGTTTGGAAACTTTGCAATCAGTTATCGAGTTTGCCTCGGGCGGTGAACGCAGACGTAATAATAGTTTTCAATAAGTGTATTATGGTGCGCGTGGTTTACTAATGTTTGGCAAATAATTTTTCCCAAAGTATCACATCGCAAACTATTTTTCCCAAATTTTCATTTGGCAAAAATTCAATTGTCAAAACTACCTATCGCAATTTTACAGTTAGCAAGCCTTTTTGTTGGCAAGCGATTGTTTAGCAAAGAATTACTTGGTCGTTTTTATTTTCCCAAAATATTTTTTGGCAAATGCATCGTTTGGCGTAACATACTAATCCCAAAATATTGTATGGCATACGATTTATACCGCATATACAATATTACATCGCAACCAATTTTTCGGGTACAGTTTGAGGCGAATTTTATGTTTTTTTTTAATAAAAGCTCACACGGGGTTTTATATTATGTTGATAAACAATTAAAAGTCGGGTTCTAAACAGTAATTTAGATGAAACTGATGAGGGAACGCAATGCCGAGGGAATAACCAAACAGTCGGTTCTGGCACTCGCCGGCCGCTGCCGCGGCACGCTCGCTTCGCTCGCTCGGCTCGTGCGCTGTATGGTCGCAGTTTCACCTAACACTCCTCCTCGCTTCGCTCGTCGTCGTACCTAACGGTGGCTCTGGGATAGTTTTTTTTATGAAAATTAAAATAAAAATATAGTTTTTTTATCCGTGGCTATCTGTGCCTTCTTAGTACCTACCTACCAATAAAAAATATGAATAGTGATCATTATGGTGGATTTTATTTTCTCACTTCATTCATTATGATACCAATTATTCATGAAATACGTTTTTTGTTCCAGGCAAGTTCAAGCCAAGGGTTGTGCAAAAAAGTACGAAATCCCTGTACAGACCTACGAACTTAAAAATAATATTATCATTTGCCAGGCTTTTGCTATAAGAAGAACTTGCGAAGTATCAAATTTGGGATTTTTTTTTTTGGATTTTAACTTATGACAAAATAAAACATTTGCTTAATAAGCATTTGCTTAATAAAATCTTGACGAAGTGAAACTTTGCAAAATAAAAATTTGCCAAATGAATAAAATGAGAAATGTAACTTTGCTAAAGATTTGTTTGGGAAATGAGACTATTGCGATAAGTTATTTGGGAAGTCATATTTGGGAAACATAATTTGCCAAATGGCAGTACACCGGTGCGCGTACTATAATCGTATTTACGTGGATGATTTGTAATTTGCTTTTGAAGGTTTTTGGATAAATTGTTACCTTCGAGAGTAGTAACAATAATTTATTCAGTCGTTGGTTGAAGCCACGTGTATCATTTTTAGGGTCCCGTACCGGAAGGGTAGAAACACTAGAAAGAAACTGGTTATACAATGTGCCCATCAGGAAAGGGATGAATGTTAACAGCGGATTTTTGACCAAATTTTAAATTAAAAATTTCGTATGAAGTTTGTCGGATTCCGTCCATTTTAAGAAATTGCATTTTTTTACATCGTTTTTAACAGTTACTCAATAATAAAAGGATTTTAGGAAACGAGTTTGTTACTGTGTTGTCTTTGTCTTCGTCACATTTAATTGACAGACATGAAATAAACAAAAAATAATAATTACCTACCTAACACATGTAAAAAAAACTGAAAAGTTAATTTTTTGCGATAGTTTTATTAATATTTTTTTTATGTAATGAGGCATTTAAAATACCAAAAAAAAATTTTGCACATTTGACCAAAACTCATAACATTTCTTGCTTCTTTTAGCCTCAGGAATGTGTTGTTAAAAAAAATCCCTTTCCTTATGGGCACCTTTTATTCAGTTAATGTAAATTTAATTATATCATTTTAGTTACATAATAGGTAAGTTACCAATATGACATTTATTAATCTAAATTTATTTGAACTTTCGACATACAATCGGCAATAATCAGGACAAATATTAAAATGTAAGTTTCAAATCTCAAATGACCCGCACGCAAATCTGAAATAGACTGACTACCTTTCTCTGGTATATTTTATGGTATGTAGGCAATATGCATCACATCTGTTATTACATATATTATCATCATATATGAACGAACCGTACGCAAATACGTATGTATGGGAAGCATCCGTGTGAAACATAGAAGCCATACCTATTAGTGGGTGCCACCAATAGTCCGGCACTCGCGGGTCCTTCACTTTCGCGACTTTCACCGTCTCTTGCGCACCTGTCACACTTCTTCAACCTAAAAGAACGTATACGCCATCGCGGCGTTTGTGAAGACAACCCTTTTTCTATTGAGTTGGGGTATCGACAACATAATAGAAAATTTGTTACGACATAATACCAACCGTTTGTGTTGAAATGTGCGCTATAGTAAGATAATACGTAAACCTATTACTAGGTACCTACAATCTATGTATTCTTAGATCCACGGTCAATCATACATTAATAATCAATGAAATTGTAACTAAGATGGTTTTCCTACCCTGCCAAAAGAATGTCAAGACAAATTGCGGCGCTTATATTTATGAATATAGCGCAGCATTTTCTTTACATACTGTCTCATTTAATTATGTATATATGTAAGTATATTACTCACACGACCCAGGCACCCGGTACTCCGGCAGGGCCCGAGCAAGTCCTTTATCTGTCATCGATAATGTGAAATAATTGTAACACCGATAATTATGACAAATCCCTCCCATCCCCCACATAAAATGACATGCATTTAATGAGGCCTAATTCGTCGTTGCGCTAATCAAATCTGATACCTACCTATGTGCGGGATTTTGGGATTATTATTTTTTTATTTATATATATCAGTAAACATACAAAGTGTACCACTTTACAATGATTCGCCAGACGCCGGGGCATAATTTTATCGGTGACATAAAGGACTTGCCAGGGCTCTGCCTAGATCGTGTGAGTACATGTTCAGCAGTGGACGCATATAGGCTGATGATGAAGATGATATCTGTCACTCACGGCCTATTCCGTTTCCAAACCAATAACGAATAAATTATATGCATTCAGTCTAAATGTGCACCCACTGGCAGCGTTGTAAATAGATAGCAATATGCATGTTTTCAACACATTTAAAAAACTGTTAAACAATCACAACTATTGCTCGAAAACGATCATTTACATTTAGTCTAATTAATTTCGCTCGTCACGGCTACCGCTGCCGGCACATATTGTGCAATTGGATAATTGACCACCACTCTAATAGATAGAACAGTGTGCTTTTCATTCGTAAATCCACAAATATGTATACGATTTTCAACTTTATTTCAAGGAAATAAGGTAGACATGGGTACACATATGGACTGGGTGGGACGTGCACCTCACACCTTTTCTAGGTGATTGTGAGAACGTTTTAAAGGTTGTGCGTGATACGAAATTATTATGCAAATAAACGACGGTTTTAATAGCATCTTGCAGTAACTATAGTTAAATATTAGCTAACCGACACGATGAAAATATTAGTTTAATTAAGATGACAATGAAATATTTTTACAGGCATGTTTCATCATCAGCCTATGATAGTCCACTGCTGGACGTAGGCCTCTCCTATTAACTATGCGTATAAACGCATTAGGAGGTAAATGCCCATAATCGCCACGCTGGGCAAGCGGATTGGCGATCGCAGTAATGTGTCCACTATGATGACGCTGCTGCCCACCATCAATCTTGTAGAATGGTCAGTGACACTCCTCAGTCGACTCTCAATCCCTTAGTCGACTCTTACGACACCCGCAGGAGGAGTTAGGGTGGTGACAAATGAATTCTTACTGCCGTCACCACACGGCCGATTAAATGCCTGTAATAAAACTGCACTACATTTCACTTATTGGCCAATACACTTTTTTCCGTATTATTTAAGTGCGTGACATGCTTTAATACCGCATTTTGATACGTACTCGTATACTTGCGTCGGCACTCGCACACAATCCAACCAACAACCTTACAATCGAGGAAGCTCTAATTGTCTTGCAACGTTTGCATTCACAAGTGAAACGGCTAGCCAGAGTTACGCACGTCAAAAGTGCAGCTATCACGTAATATATCTTAGAATGGTATTGTCCGTATTATGAGCATCATTATAAATGAGTTATGTAAAGTATGTGGAGATCGTAAAGTAATTTCTAGATTAAGTCTTTCGGACACGGCGGTTGCTAGCTTCTTCCGTCTTTCATTTACGTCCCGAAGGTGCTGTGGTTGATCTCAAAGTTGTTAAGTACTTGAAGGGTGCACGGAAAAAACATGTCCAGTGCCTAAAAAAATCAGGGCAAATTCACACCTTGTTCTGTTAAAAGTAAGATTTTTCCTTCTGTTATTTGAATTGACTAGACATGTTCTTTCCGTGGACCCTTCACTTATATGTACACATAGTGGATAAATAGTATTATGAATGAAGGGTACACAATTCACAAGCGAGGTTAGAAAGTTACCATCATGCCATTATCATTAACCATACCTAAATTCATAACTAGTAACATAAATAGGTAGGTATCTCTTGATAGTTATGAAACGGTTATTGTCAAGCCTTGATGTAATAGATAATATATGGTAGGGCAAAGAACAAATTAATGGCAGCTAATCATTTTAAGAGAAATAGACTAAGAATATTCACAAATGATATAAAAATTCAAAACTTTCGCTTGGCAATGTGCATTCGCAGAAAATTGTTGCAAATCATTTAGAATTTCGTAAATAAAAACACGACGTTTAAAAATTTCGTAAATTGCCCATTGTAGGTATTTAAAATATGTAATGTTAAGTAGAAATAACATGTAAATTTTTTTCATATTATTTATTAACGTTTATTTGAAATATTATTTAGGTATATTAAGTACAATATTAGAATTAAAAATAAATAGGTATGTAAATTAAAAAGAAACCATTAGCCGTCTTGAAACAGTGTCAATTTTTAAATGTTGCAAGTTCCATACTGCATGTTTACAGAATATTCTGCCGTGTTAATAGGATCAATTTCCACACGGGTCTCATAATATAATAATACACGGTTCAGTTCAGCCTCCCTGACAGGGGACGGCAAACGCGGTCAGCATTAAAAATATGTGAACAATTTTGATCCTTATGTCTTAGACATATGTTTTGAAACGTATACAATATTATGAACGTAATTATGGCCAGTCCAGGAACCTCCCACCAACCCGATGTGCAAATTGAATTCATGACTTGCGTTACATTTTCAATTATAGTTAGCACCTTTCCCGGTAACGCGTGACTATCCTTACCATGAGTTTGCTGCGTGTTCAAATGGTAGGTAGTGGTAGTAAGTGTTACTGCAATGTCAACTGTCAAGGTGAATGTCATACATGAATAAATAATTTTGCTTATTTAAATATAAATAAAGAGCGACAAAACTTGTGCCTATATGCGAAATGAGTGAATCCAGTCAAGGAAATGGATCCCTAGAATCCACAAATATTGACTGCGGCCAGATACAAAATGAGATACCGTCGTGGGTTACAACGAGATTCCGCCGTGGCAAATCCGTCCTGGCGGCATCTACGCTGGACGACGACGTAATGTCCAACGTGCGGAGATACCTGGACAAGGCAATGATGGTGGCTGAAGGTGAGCTTAGTGGCGAAAGTTGTGAATCGAACTCTAGCTTTTTCACTATAAGGAAGAGACCAAAGAAATCTCGCGCGGCGAGAAAAAGTAATGTTGAGCATAAGGGAAATTCTGAGGCAGACCAGAATTTCGAAGTTTATATAGTTTCAAGAAAGGAACTTCCGAAACAATTCAAACTGGCTAAGTTACTACAACAAAAGTACATCACAGGTATTTTGAAGATAAAATACATGAGTTCCCATAAAGTCCTTATTCAGTTAAATTCGAAGGAAGAAGCTGAGAAACTTGTAACTTCCAAGGAGTTTAATGACGAGGATACTCATACATACTGGTCGAATACGGCATGTTGCTCTTATGGAGTTGTGAAAGGAATGGAATTAGAAATTGATGAGAAAGAGTTGCTGGGAGAAATTGAGTGTACAGAAGATATTTTATCAGTACGTAGATTGAACCGCCTGGATAGTGACGGCAGGTGGGTTAAGTCTGAGGCTATTCGTTTATGTTTTAAAGGTACATCCTTACCGATGTATATTTACGCTTATGGATGTCGTTTTAAGATTCACCCCTATAACTTCCCAGTGACTCAGTGCTCTAGATGCTGGAAATTTGGACACCTAAGCAGATCTTGCCCAATCGGTAAAACTGTCTGTCCTAAATGTGGAGGAGAACATGTCAACTGCTTGACGACTGATTTCAAATGCTTAAATTGCAAAGGTGCTCATATGGCCTTAAACAAATCTTGCCCGGCCTATGTAAAAGAAAAAGAAATTCGAAAGATAATGTCTGCTGAAGGGTGTACGTATAGAAAAGCCTTACGATTACATTCACAAAATAAGAAAATTCCGATTATACACTCTTGGATCCAGGAAACGCCACCTTCTCCAAAACCAGTTACCCAAATAAAGTCATATAGAGACGCCGTTGCATCGAAAATAGCGGCCAATAAGAAGATTGACAATAGTACAAACCAGCGTCTACTACAAGAGTCTGTTAATAATATGCACCCAGAGAACAATACATATCAAGATATTCAAAGGAATCTGAAGGAGAAGAGCGTCAAAGAAACCGAAGTACCAACTCAAAAACTTTCGACTACAACGGCAGGGCATACTCCAGAAGACCAGCAAGGATGTATGGACTTTAATCATATGGTTGATAAAATTAAGAACATTCTCCTGTCCAGCGAAAAATGGCCAGATAAGTTGTGTCTCACTCTAAAAACTATAGTTGAAGAATGTTTAGTTCTACTTAAGAGGTATTTCAAAATGGCAGATTTTTTAAAATTATTATTTAAAAATGTAGATGGCTAGCCCGGTTAACAAATCTTTACTGAATATTATACAATGGAATTCGCAAAGTATTCGGCCCAAGCTATCAGAACTCGGAACTCTTCTAAATAGAGAAAAAGTCCATGTTGCTATAATTAGTGAAACTTGGTTAGACCACAATTCAACACTCAGCATAAACTCATACAACATATTTCGTAAAGATAGACCGGACTCTTCGTATGGAGGTGTCGCCGTGCTTACTCACAATTCAATCAAGGTACATCCATTTCATGTTGCTTTAAATAACTCTGGTATTGAGATAATCTGTGTTAAGATTTTAAATTGTGTCTCGTTAAATTACATTTTATCTTTGTATTGCCCGTCATCAGTTCGGACGACTCAGCTAGACTGGGATTCCATATTTACTTTGTTCTCCGGCAAAACCTTAATAGCGGGTGATTTTAATGCACATCATACTAATTGGTCCTACAAGTGTGATTCTAGAGGAGTACAGTTGCTAGACTCCGCACTTGAACACGACTTCATTCCTCTCAATAATGGAAAGATGACTAGAATTAAGTTTGTTAATGGGTCACTCCAAGAATCTTCTCCTGACATCACATTTTGTTCCACTGATATTGCTATGGATTTTATTTGGGATGTCACTAATGAGCACTTAGGAAGTGACCATCTAATTATCAAAATTAGTTTAGATTATTGTAATAAAACACACTACAAACAAAAATTTAACTTCAAAAAAGCCGATTGGTCAGGTTATAGGGACTTTTTAAAACGATACTTCTCTAACAACTCTATTACTATCCAAAACAATGTTCAAGAAATGTATAATGTTTTGGAGTCCGGTGTTAATAAGGCGCTAACAATGAATATTCCTGTTACCAAATTATGTACTGATCCAGCACGAAATTTCAAGCCCAAACGCTACTGGAACACTTCTTTGTCTCTCGCTGTAGCTCAAAGACGTCTAGCCCTCGTTAAATTCAGACGAAATCCAACCCCCGACAACCTGAGAATATTACAAAATAAGACTGCTGATGCTCAGCGACGTATTCGTAATGCAAAGCGCTCGTGTTGGCAGGACTTCTGTCAAAGTATAGATGAAACTACTTCTGCTTCTGACATGTGGAATCGTATGAGGTGGATGAAAGGGTACAAACGATTGAACAATGCCGCATCCGAGGAAAAAAAGGTGGAGCTATTGTGTTCTCTTACGCCTGATTTTGTACGGCCCGAGACTCCGACATTTAATTCTGCGAACATCGATCTAGAAACTGAATTTTCTTTGGAAGAACTAATTAGATGCTTAAAAAAGAAAAACTCTGCCCCAGGTATAGATGGAATAACGTATGATATGCTATATAATTTACCGGATAATGCTTTGTTATTTTTGCTAAAATTATACAACTTAATCTTTTCGTCAGGCGAATTGCCTAAGCAGTGGCGAGTTATTCAGGTTGTACCTATTCCTAAGCCAAGTCAGATGAATGATAATAATTCCAAGTTAAGACCCATTTCTCTTATATCTTGTGTATGCAAGATATTCCATACAATGCTAGCCAGACGAATGGAGTGGTTTGTGGAGAGAAATCAAATTCTATCAAAGCATACTGTAGGTTTTAGGAAAGGACAATCATGCATGGATTGCCTAACTCGTTTAGTATCTCACATCCAAGTGGGATTTGCTAAAAACATTTGCACTCTAGCGTGCTTCTTAGACATCGAAGGCGCATACAACAATGTTTCGGTTTTAAAAGTCGTAAATATTCTGGATAGTTTAGGAATCGGGGCGAACTACTGTAGATATTTATGGGCTTTCTTGAGTGAAAGACATCTAATATTACAAGATCAAGATGTCGGCCTCTCTATGGTACGCTGGACTGACAGAGGCCTGGCCCAAGGGGATCCTCTTTCCCCTCTTTTATTTAATATCGCCACATATCAGATTTGTAATGAAATAGTTAACATATCAATTTCCCAATACGCGGATGACTTTGTTTTGTATGTTAGAAGAAAGAGTATACAAGACAGTGTCCGCTTGATGCAGGAAAGTTTGAATGTGATGATAGATACTCTAGATAGTTTAGGACTTGATATCTCAGCTAGTAAGTCAAAATTCTGCTTATTCAGTAAAGGTGATAAAAATCAGCAAATAAGTTTATTCATAGGGGGTCATCAACTGAATTCTGAAAAGTCTATGAAATATCTAGGTGTATGGTTCGACCAACACCTACGATGGGGAAGCCATATCAATTATGTGGTAGAAAAAACTCAAAAATATATTATCATTTTGAAAACTTTAGCTGGCGCATCCTGGGGAATACACCCCAAACACCTACGAAGATTATACATCTCTCTGATCAGAAGCAGGCTGGACTACGCAAGTGCTCTCTTTCATAACAGTGCTGGCAGACACCTTTATAAACTGCAAAAGGTACAGAACCAAGCCTTAAGGGTCACCGGAGGCTTTATCAGGTCTACACCTATCCATGTCATGGAAAGTGAATTATGTATTGTACCATTGCATTTACGTAGATGGTTTCTGGCAAATAGGTTTTGCCTAAAATCATTGTCCTGGTCAAGCAATGCCACGGTCGATGCGATTCAGGAGTTGGCGGCCTCGTGTCAAAGAGGTTACTGGACCAAAACGAGAAAAATACCACTATTAGCGGAAGTCTTCGAGAAAGTATCTGGAGAACATATTTGCTCATCTTTCCCACTACCAATGTTTCGATCAGATATTTGGATGTCTAAATTTGAGTTACAAGGAGTTCTCTACAGTAACTTAGAATGTGTTACTTGTGCAAAACGAACTTACGATATTAATGCCCTCCGTATGGATGTAATTCGGGAATTAGACAGAAAATATCAATTTTTTTACAGAATATTTACAGATGGCTCGAAATGTGATAAAAAAATAGGGGCTGCTTTTTTCGATCCATATCGGGATAAAAAGACACAATTTAAAATCTTGGCTTCAGTGTCAATAATGACGGCGGAACTTTGTGCGATGCTTCAAGCCCTGGTATACATAGAAAGCCAAAATTATCGTAATGTTGTGATCCTCACGGACAGCAAAAGCTCCATCCAGCATTTAAACCGGTGCGCTTTGGGTGAGCGATGCCTTTCTGTAGCCTATGACATTCTAAACCGAATTAGGAACTTGCAGAACACAGGAAGGTGCCTCAAGGTGCAGTGGGTTCCGTCACACATTGGTCTGGCAGGCAACGAGGAGGCTGACCGTCTAGCTGCGACGGCAACCTCTGTCGGAGCTGTGCTTGATGTTGCTCCGGATTTTTCAGAGGTTGATGCTCGGTATAAAGGCGTACTGTATGGTCATTGGAAGGAATATTTTAACCTCAGATCCAGAGATAAAGGTATCTGGTACAAGACCATACAGTGCGAACCCCCCCGGATACCTTGGTGGGAAGGAGAACTCGGCCGGACAGATATCGTCCGCGCCCACAGGCTTCGGTCCGGACACGTACCCACGAATAAGTTTGCACATTTAATGAAAAAGACAGGATCGCCTAACTGCCAAGAATGCGATGCTGTCGACGATGTGCATCACTTTTTGATGGAATGTGTCAAGACTCGAGATAAAAGGGAGCAGCTATATAAGACCTGGGGTTTCTCCAACTTTGATGTTGGGATATTCCAGGCAATATTGGCAGAACCTACATCAAATGCAGCTAAATTTGTCTACACCTTTTTAAATGTAAATTGACCTGGTAGATATTATATTCGTTAGGGGTTCTTCAAGTGTTTCGGGGCTTCATGGATCTGGGTACGCCTTTGTGGCAGTGGCTATTATGGTGCTATTCTTGGTTGTAGTGTAGTGCCTTCGTGTCTCTACCATAGCAGCTAAAAATATGTCGAGCTTTCTAGCTACTTCCACAGAGGTGTGGCCGGATTGGTGGGGCGTCTGGGGCGCTCGAAAATAATTATGCTCGTTAGTTGTTCTCTTTTTCTATATTAGTTTTTATATTAGCTATTGTAATCTCATATTTATTGTTAAAATGAAGAGGCCTAACGGAGCCGACATGTTTTTTCAGACAAAGGTTCCTTAAAAAAACTAGATTAAAAAAAAAAAAAAAAAAAAAAAAAGTGTTACTGGATGCTTAGCCAAGTTGCCAATCGCTATCGCTTAGTAGCGTATCGTAGTTTTCCCTCTCTGTCACTCTTTCATATTAGTGCGACAAAGACAGTTAGCTTCCTTTCGCTTACGATTGACGATTAAGCGTTAGCGATTGGCAACTTTTCTAAGCACCCTGGTGCCGAAATCGTGTGCGGCGATTCCACTCTTAAGAGATTCCTTGATTCTTCGATTAAAATGAGGGGTAAGGAATCTCGTCCGCGTGGAATCCTGTGTTTTACAAATGTAAGCGTGGTGAAACATCAATTTTGAAGCCATTGGATTTTATGTATTTAGGCGTATTGACAACCCTAGCCTAGAAGTGAATAATCAGGACCTAGTGCGAGTAGTTCGCAAAACCCGCGCAGCTAGAAGGTGTTAATATATTTTCTGGACAGTCTCCCTGCGACCACGGGTGTGACGTTATGCCCGAAACTATAACCGTTTTAATGTCTACATAATTTTATTTCACTAGGTACAAGTGTACCAGTCCGTGAACTGTTAGAAAAACGTTCGGTTCTATTCTATACCCTGTCTCGCTTGCCTCATATAGGTATGCAAAAAGAGCGTGCGAGACAGGTAAAAAACCGAAGGTTTTTCTAACAGCTTACGGACTGTGAGTTCTAGTACTAGAATATTGGTGTGAGTGAGAGACTTAAATATAGGAAATTCTGATCTACTCGTATCATGTGGCCAACTCATGTTAAGGAAATTATAGTGTACCTCACGTGTGTGCCTCACGGAAAGGCAAATGACACTTTCACGCTGGTTTGTAATTTAACGTCGTAAGGCCCAATGTCCTATTTTTAGGACATCAAAATTTACTCATAACGGCCCATGACGTCATATTTTCAAAAAAATATGAATTTTATTTTGTAGATCCCAAAACGAAAAATAAAATGTCCTTTTTTTAGGACACTGGGTTATTATTTCACTTGTCCTAAATTAGAGTGGGCCTTACGAGGTTAAATAAAAGTATAACATGTTATTGTGTAAATACTAAACAATCGCTATCTAATTTTCATTTTGATAATTGCCCTCGAACCATGCACACAACAGGCTAGTTTCAAGACTTTCAAGTTCTCTCAGAGCAACTGCTAAAGCTCAATTAGCAATCTACTTAGTAATAGTTGAGTCAACATTCTTTTCGTTGTCTTGTTTTATACCACTCTGTCACGCTTTCTGTGGCCGTTTCGACACTTTCGACTCAGTATATAAAAAAAATCCGGTGCACTTGTATTTCTTTTTCGCGTTAGATTTTAATCCATATATGAGAAATTGAAATCAAACCTTATTTCATACAAAAATCACCACTGCGTCACGTTTTTTAGGGACACAAAATAAAACAACGAAAAGAATTTTGACCCAGTTATATAATATAGTTCCAATCAACCATCAATATCATTACTGTTATTACACAACCATTATTATCTCAATAATTTATATTCCATTGGCATATCTCCAATTAATTATTACAAGTCATAATTCAAATCCACACCACTCGACAGTAACTATGCTAAGACAAATGAAGGTATGGTATATGGGAAGTATTGCATTCGAACAATTCAATTGTCTCAGTATTTAAAATACTCAACAACATAATGCGTTTTTAATAGTCGTTTCGGGCGTTTCGGGCATGACTTTGTTCGCTGGCAATATCAGAGCCAATTATTAGGCACATAATACATCATCTCTTAATGTGTTAATAATTGTATCTATCGATCCACACCTGATATGAGTGATATGACATTAAGAATGGTTACAATTAAAATAGCGCAAAATAATTGCAATTGTTAAGATAGTATGAACTTTTGACATTGCAAAAAAAATGTGTTCAAGATATATTATTATTAATATATATGCTACCGATTATTTAACTATCATCTAAAATATAATTCTCACTAGTTACCTAAACATTTATACGAAAAAAAAAGTGTTCCACTTATTCCTTAAACGAATCAATTTCCAACAACGAAATGATATCAACGGGCTCTGTAAAAAATGTGAAGTCTATTTTCATATAAAAAATCAAAACAAAAATGTAGGTAAGTAATTTGTGTTAATAAAGTCTTTCGCAAGAAAGTATTTATTTTATCTTGCCTGTTAAATAGTGACTTTTTATCTGATAGGAACTATAATGTACTCTCCGTTTGTAAAACAGATCTAATTTTGTTAGCAAAATTCCTATAATTATGTACACATTTCTATTTGTAACAAAATTGGATTATGTATTGTAAGCACAAAAATGGAAACTATGATATTGGTGGTTATAAACAGCAAAAAATGACGGACTGGATTTAAAATTCCCACCCAAATTTTGACAGTTGCGAAATTTAGAACTACTTCACAAGTTGTTTATCATGCAAGGGCGTTTACAAGCCTTTAGCCTTTACAAAATCAGATCGGGTGTCATGCGTACTCGTAGGTGAATGGTTGCGAAAGACATTTTGATACATGGTTGCCGCGTACTTAGTCGTGTGGGTGCTCTTTGAATATCAATAACTGACATGTTATTAGTGACATGGTGGAAGTTACAAACGATCGATCATTCTTCAGGATAGCGTAGTTTCATCTTATTGGTCCACTTAACATTAACGCACTATTGGAATACTATGGTTAAATATTTAAATAAACTTCAATAATTGTCAAATTTGTGCTAATCCTTAATAGTTCACTTTTAAGTACAGCCCGTTCTTAAACCATATGGGTAGAAAGAACATAGGTATTTGTAAACAACAACGATAAATTACAATGACAGTAGAGTGCACTTCTACCCTCTCTTATGTTAAGTTTCTAATCTTAATGAGAAGCACAAAAATATGGCAAAATTACAAATATTCATTATTCGTGTGCACCTTTATGGTTACTCTATTTTCAGGTCCACTTGCACAATCTAGGTTAGGCTACTAACATAAGGTTAAACGGTTAGAAGTGTTAGTTGACTAACCCTAGATTGTGCCGTTTAAAAATAGTTGTGATTGGTCCATCAAAGTTTTGATTGGCAATATTCTCCAAACATTTGTCAAAGGCGCGCCGAAATATGCGCTGTGTTAAGAAAAACCCATCTTCATGTCCTGCCCATTGAACAATAGGGATGATGACTGTAGTTACTATAAATTATTTAACATTATGCACGGCATAATACACGAAGAAATTGTTACTTAATAAATTTCTATTTAATAAACTGAAAAGAACTTAAAAGAGTAGGTCATTTGGCAGTACTCAAACGTGACGTCACTTTTGAGTATTTCATATAGAATTCCATAGTGGGGATCGTTTTGACAGTTCGAAAAAAGATGCTGATTTGACTTGCCAGTCATCATGCCTATTGTTTTTGGGGGCATTTTTGAGCTGGCGTTAGGTAACCGTTATAATGGCGGGACCACATCCTGAATTCGATCGATTTATATTGCATTATTTAGTACTGAATTTGTACTATTTGGTACCTGTTGTAAAAAAAATTGTACCTCTTTTATTTCAAAGTTATATTCAATCAGTCTGGTCCCGCCATTATAACGTTATAATGGCGGAACCAGTCCTGAATTCTGTCGATTCATATTGCATTATTTAGTACCGAATTTGTACTATTTGGTACCTCTTGTAAAAAAATTAGTACCTCCTCCGTTTCAAAATTATACTTCAAACAGTCTGGTCCCGCCATTATAACGTTATAATGGCGGAACCAGGTCCTGAATTCCATCGATTCATATTGCATTATTTAGTACTGAATTTCTACTATTTGGTACCTGTTGTAAAAAAATTGTACCTCTTCCATTTCAAAATTATACATCAAATAGTCTGGTCCCGCCATTATAACGTTATAATGGCGGAACCAGGTCCTGAATTCTGTCCATATTCTGATGATTCATATTGCATTATTTAGTACCAAATTTGTACTATTTGGTACCTCTTGTAAAAAAATTAGTACCTCTTCCATTTCAAAATTATTATCCAGTTCAAATGGTCTGGCGGAACCAGACTATTTCAAATATAATTTTGAAATGAAAGAGGTACACTTTTTTTACAAGAGGTACCAAATAGTACAAATTCGGTACTAAATAATGCAATATGACTCGACAAAATATGGACAGAATTCAGGACCTGGTTCCGCCATTATAACGTTATAATGGCGGGACCAGACTATTAGAAGTATAATTTTGAAATGGAAGAGGTACAATTTTTTTTACAAGAGGTACCAAATAGTACAAATTCGGTACTAAATAATGCAATATGAATCGACAGAATATGGACAGAATTCAGGACTGGTTCCGCTATTATAACGTTATAATGGCGGGACCAGACTGATTGAATATAACTTTGAAATAGAAGAGGTACAATTTTTTTTACAACAGGTACCAAATAGTACAAATTCAGTACTAAATAATGCAATATGAATCGATTGAATTCAGGATCTGGTCCCGCCATTATAACGGTTACGGCGTTAGACGTCCATGTTATATAATGGTCGCAGCTTAATAGGCATCATAAAGCAGGGTCTAAAAATACGCTCTCCGCTCGTGCCCTGAACTACCGATTCGGACACGGTTGGTATTGAGCAATGATAAGTGGCGAACAGCGCACCGTACACGCTTGACTGCCCGCCGCTAATAATGCTTGCACGACTCGCGTAGTTTCTCTACGCACTGCAGCTACGCATTACTGACTATTTCTAGATTTACAAATGATCCCCTTATTCATAAACGTCAAAGTTAGCAAACCGATAAGTATTGTTTGTCCCTTTCGGACTTATCACGATATCTATATGACCGAAAGGGACAAAACATGCTTAGCGGTCTCTAAGTTAGGGGACGTTTATAAATAAAGGGGGAAGTCTGTAATGGAATATGAACGAAAGGGTGTTTAAGAGAGGAGTAGAGGGATCTGTTGGAAGTGAAAGACCTAAATTGGGGAAATATTGCAGAAAGGCAAGTCAGAGGTACCTAAACCAACGAGCATCTATGAAGAACGTCATAAAAGTGAGTGAAGCGAAAGTGGCTTGTCAGGATCGTAGCAAATGGAAATCCATGATCTCTGCTTACCCTCTGGGAAAAAGGCGTGAATACATGTATTTCTACATTTAGTACTAAATCAACTATATGAATATTTTTTGTAAACTAGGCAATTATTATTACATTCCTACGCAACCCTCGTATTATTTTATGATACAGGATACATATATACGATAAAGGCCATCTAAGTAGGTGCTGGTGCATTAAATCACAGTAGGTGATATTTCATAATGAGCCTTAATATTGAACGTATTGTGAAAACACAAATCAAATTATTTTGATTTGTACTTTTTATTTTTCCCCAGTAGTCACACTACATAATACTATATAAATTATATATATTAGATGTCATATACCAAAGAAAAACGACCAAGATCAAAAGCTGAACACGTGGGTTCGATCCCCACCTCGGACGTTAGGTGATTTTGGTCGTTTTTCTTTGGTATATGACATCTAATATCTATGTTTTTCAAATCAACATAGTAATCAATCTTAGCAACGTGATAAGTTGTTTTCTTCACCCATAATTGTTATTGCTTACAAACTACAGATTTTTACACTTCTTCCTATCACCACTCACGACTAGTGTTAGTTTAAAACAAATTGCGATGACTAATCAAGTAATCAGCAATACCAATCGATTACTATCTCGCTCTCAGCACTTGCAAACACTTTCTACTGGCAATTGAGGACCGTATCCGTCAACAGAAGTTATGTCATGATCATCATCAACACAAACAATACCGTCCATTGTTTATTTATTATCGTTCTGAACTGAATCGGCCATTCAAAGCCAGATTTTCTAAATGTTGTACCTCAGAGCTGTGACTGTGTGGTTTTATATACACGGTGCCCATGAGGAAGGGGAAAAAAATCGACAGCGGATTTCTGACTAAATGTGAAGTTAAAAATGTCATATAAAGTTTTCTGGATTGAGTCTATTTTAAGAGAAAATTTGATTTTTCCCTAAAACCGTTTTAGCCCGTTACGCTATGATAAACGCATTTTAGGAAACAATTTACCTTGCAAATGAGAAAAAAAACGTTTAAAGTGCATTTTTTGCGATAATTTCAATAATAAAATCCTTTATTTGTGTATTGAGGCATTCAAATTGGGGGGTTAGAATAGCGAATGCTCTTTTGGTTTGAATTGAACGCACCTTTAGTTATTAATAAGGCTTAAGGGCTCTTCGAAAGCATATGTATTACGATTAACCATTTAGATTATTAAATTTTATACGGTTTGTAGTCAGGAAGTAAGGGCTCGTGCATAAATCATGCGACGTTTTTTCGGCTACTTTTGACCCCCCCCCCCCCCTCCCCCTGGTGATTTTTGGTTTATTCATCTTCATCATTCATCTTAGTTTGTTCATCGTAGAAAAATACACGTGAGGTCTCCTTGTACCCCCCCCTCCCCTACCGTGATCTTTCGTGATGTTTTCTTGGACCCCCCTCCCCCCCTATAGGATCTCGCGTGATTTATGCACAAGCCCTAAGTAGCTCTCCAGATAGTCCTATATTAATCCTTATGCTACCCAGTATATACATATATGTCATTCCTATCTAAACCAAAGGACGAAGCACTTCTTATTTTATTACTCTCTTAAATAGGAATGCAAGTGCACAGAATACATTACGTCGGCTCTAGCAAAAGAGCATTATAGAAACAACATTCCATCAAGACCTTACTGACTTGAACACAATGAGCTTTATTTCAAAACCAAGACGGTTGCTTTTACCTTCACTCAGTTGTTTATATACGAGTTTGATGTAAATTACGGATATTTTGGTAACTATACTCGTAATTATCTGCCTGACATGCTAATTTTATTGTCTTGCTAATTTAATTTTAGTGCTGGCAACATTGCAGTACCTAAATTTTTTTGGTCGCCTTATATAGTCAGTTTTTTTAGGATTTGGTACCTAAACAAAGAAGCAGTAGTCGCTAACCTTCCGTCTTCGGACAAATATATTAGACGTGAGGAATATTCACCAAAACGACAACTTAACAGGCTTAGATATTTGTACTTTGATCTACACTCAAGACAAATACAAAACCGGCCAAGAGCAAGTCGGAATTGCGCACGAAAGGTTTCCTAGTCATTATCAATTTGTGATAAAAAATCACATTCTTTATATGGGATCCGTTGTGTTATGAGACTCTCTACCGATATGTATAATAAACTCTTCACCGATATGTATAACAAATCTCGGCGTTATAAATTTATGCTCTAAATGCACCATTTTTAGGGTTCCGTACCCATAAAACGGGAACGCTGGGGATAAATAAGTTATCTTCGACGTAGACGCTTGGCTACAAA
>JALPQI010004362.1:0-73501 GCA_025490895.1 Thaumatotibia leucotreta | reverse complement strand
CTCTCATGGAATATATTAGGTAGTTGACCTGGCAACACTGCGCTACGCTGATGCATTCAATCCATTGATGTCAAACATCGTCAAAATCTTTACTGTTGAATGCAAAATTATCGAAGAAAAGCACTCAATTGTGGCCAAAACGGCCTGTTATAGCTCTTGTGATTATAACTTTGTGTTTGTGCTGCAATAATGTCTCAGCTACCTGACGATATTGGAGATATCACGATGGCTTCAGCGGAGGCAGATTCTTCACAAACTCACTCACACGAAGGTATAAACTACAAAACAAATTTCTATTTAATGTATTTCTAAGAAAGTTGAGATTTTATCGTCCTTGCACTGTTCATGTACTTTGCAAGAAAAAAATACAAATATCCATTTGTCTTTAAAAGCCCGCCGCCAGTAACTAACTCCAAAGATTATTTTAACACTATTTTATAAATTATATAGTGAACTTTAGTAAAAGACGTGGCAGAGCAAATGGGCCTGGGCTGGCCATATATATCCCGAATAACATGACCAGTGGACCAGACTCGTCACAGAATGAACACTTATGGAAGAAAAATAAGGCAAGGTAGAACAAACTATAGATGGAGAGACGAGCTGGGCAGTTTCCGAAGACACTGCTGGAGAACAGCATGGAATAGGAAGGATTGGGAAAATTTGGGGGAGTCCTTTTCTGCATGGGACAGGCAAAAATTAAACGCCCTTAGTAATAAGCATAAATATAATTCGTAAACATTGCATGAAATAAAGGCTATTACTATTAATAAATATTGAAGTGCAGCGGTTTAAATATAAAAACACATTACTGAACATGTATTCTTGTAAAAATACCACAAGGTATTGAGTGGTTATTCTTTCGGTGCGCTTTTGACCTACAAGGTCCTAAAGTGTATTAATTATTAACAAAATAACAGATTTAAACACTTGACCGAAATTAACCCGGGGGGAGTGTGGCAGGGTATCTCATACCCTGCGTTTGACTTATGTCAATATATTTAGAGTTTATTTTTGTTTAACTTTTTTTCACCACACTTGCCGGGTTAAGTAAAATAGCCTGATAGAACATTGTAACTGTAGGACTAGTTGCAACTCTAGTTCTAAAGTTAGTAGACAAAGTATTTATCTAGTGTGCCATGTTTTAATTTTATCTATAAATTAGAAAACATTAACCTGCTGCTGAGGTGATATCCGACAGACCTATTTTGAACATTTATTTATTTATTACATTTTTTTTTTTGGTTTAAGATATCTAATATTTAAAGGACCATGCCCAACTTTGTATGGAACTTTGCCCCAAAGTCAACACAGCTAAAAGTTACATTGTTGAATAGGTCTTTAAATCTACTTCTTTTCATTCTATGGGCACCAAGATGAATTCCATTGCAGAACTGAGATATTCATATATTTGTCAGCCTGAATACAAGCTAATTCAGTAGAAAACCTCTGTAGATTTAGCCACTAGTTTATTTTGGTAGCTGCAGCTACCAGAGTCGTGCCCATATAATGAAATGAAGTAAAGTTAAAGACCTATTTAATGATCTAACTCTAATGTTTGTTGGTCTTGGGGCAATTTTGACGCATGGTCCTTTATATACATAGTAATGTAATAGCATAGTTAATAGGAGAGGCCTACGTCCTGCAGTGGACTATCATAGGCTGATGCATGCATGCACATAGTAGTGTTACTACTGACATAAAAAAAATACAAATATTTAATAAAATATGATTTGTTCCACAAATATAATTATGTTTGCTCATTTTTAATGGCTGTGGTGTTTTTTATTTTTACCCATAATTGTGTGGTCGCAGCAACATCAAGTGCCAATACAGAGGACCCAGCCTCGAGCAGTGCGGCCACACCAACAGGGGCAGAAGGCGCAGCCTCTCGCCAGTCCAATCTGCAACGCATCCAGCAACGGAAGCAGCAAGTTTACAACTGGCCGCATAATAAAAAGCTGCTGAAGCTTGCTATTTACTCGGCTTGTCAGGTGATACTTAGTTTCATTAGTATACCTGGATATTTTTCTAGCACGAACGAGAGATTGACAAAACTAAACATCATAATTGTAATCGATAAGTGTTGTAGTAGTCGATAAATAAATGTAATTAATAAATAATGCGCAGTAACTTAGAGATAATCTACAAGAATGCAAATTATATTCAAAACGAAACATTATTTTTCTTGTATCTTGTATTTTGTGCCCATTAAAAGGACAAAGACTAATAAGAAACACTCTAACGCTATAGGCAATAATCCATATGAAGTATTAGATATTTAAAAATAAATTGTAGATGGGTCCTGTATTTCTAAGTTACCTGATTTTACGAAGTTATTATCTTTATGAGAATAGGGTGTATGCATCGATAACAGTTATGTGGATGTTTGATTGAGTCAATCTCTCATTCCTGCTAGAAAAATATCTAGGTATATTCATTAGCATAAAGGCGTGCAAATATTCAGCGTTTTATTCGTCATTTTCGTCTTGGCAACGTGCATTCCACTAGAATGTCGGGTACATAACGCCGTTCTTCGCTTACATCTAAGAAAGTTACGAATACAATTTTTGGGTTATCTTAATTTTATGACTGGGTGTTTGTATTTATATAGAATTCTCGCACTTTCCAGTTCTAAAGCAGCTGTCATAGCTGCCACATTCCCAACAAAGTATACTTTTTCCTGGAATGCACCTGAATGAAGTATTGTTACAAGAGATGACCCTAAGAGTGTTATTTGAACCCTTCATCTGTTTGATAAAGATCCTTACAATAGGTATTGAACTCGAATCAATTCATAATTAGAATTTAATATCTATTCTACTGATCCTTAGCAACTACAGATGAAGGGTTGAGTTTACTTAATTCAGTGCCAATATCAAGTCTAATGCAATCAATGTTGTTTCTACTCGTTCTCTCGTCTCGGTAATAATCGCAGGATGACAATGACAAATTCGGTTAATACGTTCCTCGGAAAATAACCCAGGCCTGCTCTTATGCCCACTGCTGAGAACTATGCAAATTTTGTGAATAAAGTTCTTAAACCATAAACAAGGATCGGACAAACGCTCGTCATTTTGAATGCATAACCCTGTTTCATACAGTAGAGACTTCCTTATCTTATGATTTTAACATATGATGTTTTTGTAATAACACTAACACAAAGTATATATTTAGGAGATCCCAACTCTTTCTTACTTGTACAAGTTGTACATATCATGATTGTGACCAATAAACGATTTAAGTAAAATAATTAATATACATGATATACATAATCCGTTTAAATAGTTTTATTTCATGAATAATTATCGCGGTAATCGAAGAAGATATAATACACTCAATGCATCGAAATTCAATATCAAAATTTTTTATCGTTTATGGGTTTTCACAAATTTACAATCATGGTGCGTACAAGCAAATAGGAGTTGCGATCTCCTAAATACATACTTTGTGATAGTGTTATTAAAAAATTATCTTATAAAATAAAATAAGTTTACATCGTAAGATAAGGAAGTTTCTACTGTAATGAACAGGGTTGTGTTTTCAAAATGACGGGCGTTTGTCCGATCCTTGACCATAAATTACATTGTTGCAGACTCCAGATTGCAACTGCACTGGATGGAAGACGCCGATGCCGCAGCAAGCCATCAAGGCTAACGCGCGAGCCGACAACCAACCACTGGCGACCTTCAACGACCCCTGTCGCAACTGCAACCATATTCTAGGTAAACTATAATCATCATCATAAACTTAAGAGCAGGGCTCTTGTCTGTGGAGCAATTTCCATGTGGTCCTTTCCAGTGCCTTTTCCTTAAGACCCTGATACGACACGACGTCTACTTTTTCTTTCACTTGGTCCATGTACGCCCTTCTCGGCCTTCCTCTTTTCCTCTTCCCCTCTAATTCTAATTACTAAGTCTTAATTAATTCGTCGTGTCGTATAAGGTGTCCCAACATCTTCCCTCTTCTGTTGGCGATGAAACTATAATACAAATATCATAATCAATTTCGATGATGGCGACCCCAAGTTCTTTGTGTGCGCTTATGTGTGCTGGTGGTCACACAATAGTAAATGTAGCATTCGTAGCTTAATATAAAACATAAAGATAAAATTAAATTAAAAGCATTCAGAAAAAAGACGGAAACCAAGGATGTACATTCATTACCTCCCCTGAACTAATGATGTACCAAGATGAAGATACCGGAGTCAATATTTTAATCACAGGGTAATTTTGAGTTTGAGTGACCATGAGTTTGCTGTATATTTCATCGCGAAAATTGCAGTTTATGGCAACAGCTATTCCCTCAATTAAAATATGCACTTTTATGTTGAACGGGTTTCAAATTGGTCAAAACCAGGGACCGGAACCGTTATTTTCTCCATACAAAAAGAACGGTTCTTTTTTCGTTCGTTTTCGTTCTTCGGTATATAAATTGTAAGTTAATGGAAAAATTATAAATTACATAAAATATTGAGCAGTACATAGAGTATAAAACATTATAAATTATTGGGATATTTCAAGGTTTTTTTTAAATACCGGTTCCAGTCCCTGGTCAAAGCTACTTTTGCAGAATTTAAGCAAGAAAGGAAAACAAGACAAAGATTGCCAGTATTCAGCAAAAGCTGTTTTGAGCAATTTAACAGAAAATGATGTAGCCTTGATACCTTATTAAAAGACCAAGAATATTGATAGGAGATTAGAATTAGATGCCGTGTGGTGATGGCAGTAAGAATACATTTGTCACCACTCCAACTCCTCCTGCGGGTGTCGTAAGAGTCGACTAAGGGATTGAACTGTCACTGACCATTTTACAAGATTGATGATGGGCAGCAGCGTCATCATAGTGGACACATTACTGCGATCGCCAATCCGCTTGCCCAGCTGATTATGGGCATTTACCTCCTAATGCGTCTATACGCATAGTTAATAGGAGAGGCCTACGTCCAGCAGTAAACTAACAAATGCTGATGATGATGATTGATAGAAGCTTAATTTTCAGAAAAACACGTGACCCAACTGCAAGGCCTACAAGTGGGGGAAGTGAACCGACTCCTCGGAGCGGTGGTGGATGTGGAGAATATCTTCATGTCCATGCACCGGGAAGACGATCATGACACCAAGCGGGTCTACTATTACCTGTTCAAAGTGAGTTTCGCTCTGACAGAGGTGTTTCAGGGGCAAGGCAGGGGGTATGTTAACACTCTGCCACTGTCGGTCACGTGACATTTGTCTTATTATCAACACCATAATAATAATCAGAATTGTACAGTAGTCTCCGCACTAGGCTTCGCCTGTATCGCGGTGAACCGATATTGTTACATTTTATACATTTAGTACTGATTTTTCAATCCTTTTTTGACTGATGACCAGCGATAAGGATGGTAATACTTTTAACCAACGGATACTTTTAACTGAGGATTGAAAAATCAGCCCTTAGATAAATAAAGTATGAGCTGAGCAAAAAAAAAATGAAATATTTAAGACTTAGATTATGAAATGGTACGACAACAATAATAATGTCATATCTCGTTAAAATACCTTTTCTAAGATGTTTCCAGTTTCCTTATAATCTAGCGATTTTAACAGAATAGATTTAAGTTTTTTGCTTTTAACAATGAGCAGTCTTCAAGGTTACAATGGTTGAGAATGGCATTGTATATAATTATTCTGATGTGGTCTCCAAATCGTTTTCCAAAGGTTGAGTTTACTCTGGGAATTGGTAGCTTATAAATTCGTTTTTTCGAAAGCAGAGTGTAATTAGGCAGGAGTTTTGAGGTTTTGTGAGTGACTAATGCAATTTTGTGAAGGAATAATTGAAAATACGTCTGAGATACGTCATCTCAGTTACAGAGGGTTAAGCTGGCGCGCTCCGTCGGAAAACGAACACAACAATCACTTTGACATTGGCAAATTCATCTTGCTGTGGAAACAATCAAGGAGTAAAGCCAGAAAACAAAGAGAAAAAAAACGGCGTATGTTAGAGGGCTGCCACAAGCGAAATATTCGATTATATTGCGAACAATATTTTTAACTTTTAGGGTTTGTATTGAAGATTAATTCTGCTAACATTATAATTATTGCGTCATAAAATTACTGTGTAAAGTTATTATAGGTCTATCGGCCTACCTAAGTCTTCCTATACCCTGCTTATACTATTGCTTGTGTCACTCCAGAATTCCGCTGAGCCGGTACAAATACAACCCGCAGCAATAAATTTTAAAGTAAAAAAGTAATGCATCAAGTAAATTTTATTTAATTTTTATTAACTATTATTCTTATTGCCTATTTTGCTCGAATTGACACAATAAGTCCGGCAACGTTGTACGAGCAACAATCTGCGACCATATATAACATGGACGTCTAACGCCAGCTCAAAAATGCCCCCAAACACAATTGTTCAATTGTCCCAAGATGGGCAGGCCATAGCGCTTTTCTTAACACCGCGCATATTTCAGCGCAAAATCTTCGACAAATGTTTATAAAATATAGCCAATCAAAACTTTGACGGACCAATCACAACTATTTTTAAATGGCGGTTTAAGTTTTTATAGGTTAATATTCATTACCGTGATGCATTGAAGAGGGGGTGACACTTGTCAACTAAAATTCAGGACCATTTTTGAAAGGCAATTTAGTATGACGTGTGGCTTCCATGTTTTATTTGTTCGTAGGCAACAATGGCTTATGATGGTCCCGTTTTATCTATTTATCGTGCTACGCGTCACTTTCGCAC
The DNA here is from genome assembly GCA_025490895.1 of Thaumatotibia leucotreta. Classification (NCBI taxonomy): domain Eukaryota; kingdom Metazoa; phylum Arthropoda; class Insecta; order Lepidoptera; family Tortricidae; genus Thaumatotibia; species Thaumatotibia leucotreta. The sequence goes on along the minus strand of JALPQI010004362.1, from coordinate 66,766 downwards.
TTACATACTTGTTAGAACCTGACGGCAACAACGACAAACGATTAAACACGGTACCATCATAAGCCTTCTTATTTCGTCGTTATCACCAAAACTCACTATAAAAACTGTCACTACTCTTATCAACATCATGTCAGTATTGAATCAGAACTGAGATACGAGCTTTATTTCGAGTAGGTATTTGTTACTAAGTGAGTGTTGCTTGTCAACCGACGATTTGTTTGTGCTATTAGCTTGCACAAAGAAATCGTCCGCCGTGTGGTGACGGCAATAAGAATACATTTGTCACCACCCCAACTCCTGCGGGTGTCGTAAGAGTCGATTAAGGAATTGAAGTGTCACTGACCATTATTTGATAAAAGATTGATGATGGGCAGTAGCGTCATCATAGTGGACACATTACTGCGATCACCAATCCGCTTGCCCAGCGTGGCGATTATGGGTATTTTCCTCCTAATGCATTTACATACACATAGTTAATAGGAGAGGCCTACGTCCAGTAGTAGACGATCATAGGCTGATGACATTGATTTAGAATATATAAGTGGATCCCCAAACAGCTCAAAAAAATGGCCCCAAAAAATGGGCTGCAGAAGTAAATATTGCAGGCCTTTTGCTCCGCTATTCAGTTCTGACAGTTGACATTTGGTCACCTTACGGTATAGCATCATTATTCCTTATACATAAAAAGTTTCTACTATTTTGCGGTGTTGTTCGCAAAGACACTTATTGCTCACTTCACAAAGTTTTTTATTCTTTGAGTTTTTTTATTATAGTGAGCGTTATTAACTTCAACTGAAACATGATAGAAATGACTTTTAGTGCCACTTTTCTTGGTTTTTTTGTTTGGCTCTGTGCGTCCATTTATTATTTGATGTCATTGGCTGATGATGATTAGCTTGTATTCTTAAAATTAACAATTAATCCCCTCCACAGCTCCTGCGAAAATGCATTCTCTCGCGCTCCAAGCCCACAATCGAGGGCCCGCTCGGCCAACCACCATTCGAGCGACCTTCCATCGCCAAAGCAATCACCAACTTCGTACTATACAAGTTCAACACACTGCCTCAGAGGGAATGGCAGACGATGTACGACCTTGCGAAGATGTTTCTACATTGTTTTAACCATTGGAACTTTGAGACGCCTAGTGTCAGGAAATTGGTGAGTTTGTTTTTTTTTTTTCAGACTACAGTCTATAGTGATAGTACAAGCCCCGATGCAGTGGAGTTCGTCTAGTTCGAAACAATTTAAAAAAATTTTTGAATATTTTAAAAATGATCACATTATGCTAATGATAAATTGTATGAACGTTAGTCATGGTTAATGTACTACATTTCAAGAGACACAACAATCTGAAGTACGCTTTTGTTGTTTAATAAATCGATTTTAACAAACCAAAACCAACCAAATTTAGACAAATTATATTTTCGTTCACCACCGTAATTCCGCGCTTATAAGCTTGACGCAAAATTCGCAGTGCATCAGGTGTACCATGTCGTCTTTAATATTAATAGCGTTCTTTACATTCATTGATTATTTACAAAATTAAAAATTGTGGAATTTTTTTTAAAAAATACCTCTCGTAAAATAGTTTTTTTTTAAATTCTGATTTATTAAGTCCAAATATTTTATACTCAAAGGAACTACTTTAGTACTACTATTGAATAGTGAAGGTTTTGTCTCTAAACCTTTTCCCCCGGATGAACGGGATAATCTCGAAACTGTCTAACTGTACGAGAACATATGCATCGGGGCTTGTATATGTTATAATAGTTTTATAAATAAAACACTGATGGATTATCTAATAAAACAAGATGGAGCGACGACCTGGTAAAGGTTGCGGGTGTCCAATGGATGCGGACAGCTCACGACCGATCTTTGTGGAACTCTCTGGAGGAGGCCTATGTCCAGCAGTGGACGTCAATTGGCTGATGATGATGATGAAATAAAACACTTTTTTTGTCAGCCTCCGTAGCTTAGTTCGTAGTGAACCTGCCTACGAAGCTGGAGGTTCCGGGTTCGAATCCCGCTGAGGGCATTATTTGTGTATTTATTTATCACAAATATTTGTTCCTTGGTCATGGCTGTCTATGTTTTTAAGTATCTATATGTATCTTTTATATATATCGTCGCCTGATATCCACATCACAAGCCTTAATTGAGCTTACCATGGGACTAAGTCGATTTGTGTAAAGATGTCCAAAAATATATATTTATTTATGTCCAAAATAAAGCAGCCGGCAGTATAAATTGCGACTAAAGGATTGAAGTGTCACTGACCATTTATTTAAAGAAGATGGACACACTACTACGATTGTCAAACCGTTTGCCCAAGGGCATTTACATAGGCATAGGTAATAGGAGAGGCCTTTGTCCAGTAGTGGACTTGTTGATGATGAGGTTGATGATGTGATGTGTGCTTATCGCATATGATTGTAGAATGGCATCTAGCCTACAGTATTTTGAAAGTTGACGCATTAAATGTTCATTTAATTTTGTTTTCAGCAAGTGTCTAATCCGGAAGATATATCGGCATATCAAATAAACTACACAAGGTTCGTATACCATTTATAAAAACAATGCTTATGTCCATATCAAATTTTAATTCTAAGGTATTTTAGTGACAAGATTGCGAATTAAAACTATTGGTAGGCAGTGCCGTACGATACAATAGTACATTTCGATGCAAGTGCAAAAATTTTTTTTTCGACGAGGGTGAAAGTTGGAGCCCGGGTGAAACGAGGGCGACAATCACTCCGAGTTAAAAAGAAGTTTTCCTAACTAGTGCGCAAAAACGAACATTGCGCACGCTTCGCGTGCGTAAATTTCTCTTTTTAAGGCACTTGTTATGAAAAAAGTCGTTCTATACACGTCTAAAAACTTCTTTTTAACTCGGGTGTTTGTCGCCCTCGTTTCACCCGAGCTCCAACTTTCACACCCTGTCGAAAAAAAATTTTATAGCACTTTTATCGAAATGTACTATTTTACACGTGTATCAAACGACTTTTTTCATAACAAGTGCCTTAAAAGACAAATTTACACACGTTTACTTTTCCGCACTAGTTAGGAAAAAACATTTCCGTGACATTTATGTTCCTATTTATTCTGTGCTAAAGATATTGATGACAGTCACGGGCATAAATATGTATACACTTTTTTTACTTACGTCTGCAGCATAAAGTCTAAAATTGTATATACATTTATGCCCCTGACCGTACTCGAATAGGCATGATGACTGGCAAGTCAAATCAGCATCTTTTATCGAACTGTCAAAACGATCACCACTATGGAATTTTATATGAAATACTCAAAAGTGACGTCACGTTTGAGTACTGCCAAATGACCTACTCTTTTAAGTTCTTTTCAATTTATTAAATAGAAGTTCTGTACAAAAATGACTGCAATCTACATCTTAGTAATAATTTCTTCGTGTATTATGTTAAATAATTTATTTTAACTATAGTCATCATCCCTATTCACATTTGTAATATTCCAGATGGCTAGTATTCTGCCACGTGCCAGCCTTCTGCGATTCACTGCCACACTACGAGACGTCGCTAGTGTTCGGCCGCACGCTGCTGCGGGCTGTCTTCAAGTCCGTGTGTCGGCAGCTCATGGACAAGTGCCATTCGGAACGCGACCGCATGCCGCCAGAGAAACGGGTAACTTTAACGTTCTAAGACACTTAGTTGACCTTCTGCGACTCGCTGCACTACGAGACGTCGCTAGTGTTCGGCCGCACGCTGCTGCGGGCTGTCTTCAAGTCCGTGTGTCGGCAGCTCATGGACAAGTGCCATTCGGAACGCGACCGCATGCCGCCAGAGAAACGGGTAACTTTAACGTTCTAAGACACTTAGTTGACCTTCTGCGACTCGCTGCACTACGAGACGTCGCTAGTGTTCGGCCGCACGCTGCTGCGGGCTGTCTTCAAGTCCGTGTGTCGGCAGCTCATGGACAAGTGCCATTCGGAACGCGACCGCATGCCGCCAGAAAAACGGGTAATTATGTTACAAGTATATGGCTTCGCCGTGTGGTGACGGCAGTAAGAAGTTAAATTTATTCTCCAACCTCATTCTATCAATTTGTTCCCAGGTTTTAGTGCTAACCCACTTCCCCCGGTTCCTCGCCTTGCTTGAAGAAGAGATCTTCAGCGCCAACTCTCCAATCTGGGACCCGGAGTACAAGCAAGTGCCACCGAACCACCTACAGGCCATTTTGGATAATAAGACTGGTGAGTTTATCATTCCATTATTTTCTGGTCATCACTTTCTTGCACAAGAGTAGGTCAAAGTATTAGAAATATTCCAAAACAATAACTTTCCCATGTCATATTGTGAAATTACCGAGAACTGAACCTGTCAACGCCCAACCACCTACAAGCTATTTTTAGTAAGGCTGGTGTGTTTATTATTCCCTTATTTCGTGGCCTTAACTTATTAAGAGCGGGGCTTGAAAAATAATAGAACAACGTGTGGGGGATGTTTAAAAGGTAGCTTTCCCCATAAATCATTAACAATAAAATCCAAATCATACTAGTCGATACAGCATATTCTTACTTCGTTTTTAGCATTAATAATAAAATAGGTAAGGTACAAAATTTGTGTCGTTTTATTCCAAATGATTGAAAAAGTATTTTTTTAATCCTACTAATATTAATTGCGAAAGCAAAACCATATAAATTAGCTGATTTTTTTTTTAATGTTACATATTTGTTGTTTCTTTCTCAATAGTAATAAACTAATAAAAATATTAATAAATAGTCATGAGATTCCTTCCTAATACCAAAAAGCGAACTATTGACCAGAGAGCCTCCTACAAACTTCAAAAAACGTAATTTTTGACCATCGCACTCCGTCACTCCAACGAAGTCGTTTATGGGTTGACAGAGCTCGAAATTTACGATTTTCTAAGTTCGTGGTATTACTTCAGTATGTAAGTACCATTTGCCGGTCACGACTTGTTTACACTATCACTCAGCATAACTCTTCGCCCGATGTGGGTCAACTCTCGACCTACGCAAGGCTCAGACGATAACGTATCTCCGATAGTGCAGCTTCCATTCAGATAAACTGATTTTATCTCTGTTCCGACTGTTTGTAGTAGTGTAGTATTTTCTTATGAACTAGTGACTGTCAATGTAATACGAGTGAAGGCTTTGATTTCATTTCGTTGTAACCTTTTTTGAAGGTGGAATCAAGGAAGTGGTATATTATTGTGTTTTTTATATAGATGAGAGATATAAATAGTAAGTTGTAATATGTTTTTACTATTAAATAATTATTTTATTACATTACAAAACTAAACATGTGTTATAAGTATAAAGCACCTACTTTTTACTATTACTTTACATAATACTGACATAATTTAAAAATGCTACTAGCCGCAAAATCATGGTTTTAAAATAGTTATTCGCATGTGTCATTTAATAAATTTAAGATAAATTAATTATAAACCTATCTAATCTGTCTATTATCTACAACTTGGCCCAAAAATAAATGCACCACGGTTGCCTGTGAGGTTTCGGGACCCAAATATTTTTAGAAATTTCAGAAGGGTCGTTTTTTTATACCTATCTACTACTCCTGAAACTTGACTTATTTAAAAAAATCCCCTTAAAGACTTAAGGAGATAAAAAAGGGTGCACGAGCTCGTAACTTGAGCATGAGATAATGAACTGTTGAGGGACTGATTAGCGCTATTTGACGTTTATGAATAACGTTTTTTGACATCCGTCTCTGAAGGACCCTTCAACAGTCCTCTAACTTTTTATGAATACGGCTGTTATTCTGCTTCCCAAAACCTCGTTGACAGCTGGATTGGACTTATTTTTGGCCACCCTGTAAATCGTCGCTTAGTACCCACAACACAAGCATTAATTGACTTTAGCCTTCGTCTCATACTAACTCGATTTGTGTTAGATATTCCCTTGATGTTTCTCTCTCCTATTTAAGAGCTTTGCTCTTGTAGATGTAGCTCAAAGCACGCTCGTCACTTTCCTCGATCCCAAGCCATCTCTTTCAGGTTTTGATACGACGTGACTTTCACGTTCTCCTTGATTTGTTCAATGTAATTTCTCCTTGGTCTTCCTCTTCCACGCTTTCCTTCAATCTTTCCCTCCACTATGCATTTTATGAGGTTGTCATGTCGTATCAGATGGCCCAACATCCTGCCTCTTCTGTTCTTTATAATGTCCAACAATTGCCTCCTCTCTTTCACCCTGTACGTCACTCTCTCTGTCCAACTAATCCTCTCTATTCGCCTCCAACACCACATCTCAAATGATTCTAGATATTCTCTTTCCTTTTGCGTCATGGTCCATGCCTCGATACCGTATAATGCTATACTCCATATATAAGATTGAATAAAGGCCATAGTCGGATTTTCATAGTAAGTCAGCCTTTAAATCAACCAGACTCTAGTATTTTTTTGTGAGTACCTCTTATGGTGAAGAATATTTCTGCTGAGTATCAACGTCCTATCGGTGACAGTTTTTGACTTATGATTTTTTTTAGTTTTTTCTTTAATGTGTTGTATCTCAGGATGTATAAAAGCGAATTGCTTCAAATTTTGAAATAATGTTCTTTATTTAGATATGTATCGAATTTAAAAAAATGAATATCGATTGTCGTATAAAAAAAAGAAAAAAAAAGACCAAAAATTTTTTTTATTTTTTTTTGTGTACCTATGAAGTAGTGACACCTCTATTTTCTTTTTCTAATTATAAACCATACATTGGCCTACTAGTTGCCTAAGTATCAAAATTTTCCAAGCGGTACTTCTTACCAAAAATCGGCAATATGTGTGGTCAAGTTCTGCATTCAATCGGTGTTTTTCAATGTAGTATACAAACTCTTCATTTATATTTGAGTTTTCTTATCAGGTTATCTTATTTAAGAGTAAATGCTAATGACAACTTAATTTCATCATGATGCAAGCTGTTTATTTCATTATTAATCGGCCGTTTACCATTTCAACTAGCGTATCTCGATAATATTTAACTGCAATATATTATTTTTAATGAATATCTCATAAATAATATCGAATTACGCTAGTTAAAATAATAAACGGCCGATTAATAATGAAATAAACAGCTTGCATCATGATGACATTAAGTTGTCATTAGAATTTACTCTTAAATAAGATAACCTGATAAGAAAACTCAAATATAAATGAAGAGTTTGTATACTACATTGAAAAACACCGATTGAATGCAGAACTTGACCACACATATTGCCGATTTTTGGTAAGAAGTACCGCTTGAAAAATTTTGATACTTAGGCAACTAGTAGGCCAATGTATGGTCTATAATTAGAAAAAGAAAATAGAGGTGTCACTACTTCATAGGTACACAAAAAAAAATATGAAAAATTTTTTGGTCTTTTTTTTCTTTTTTTTATACGACAATCGATATTCATTTTTTTAAATTCGATGCATATCTAAATAAAGAACATTATTTCAAAATTTGAAGCAATTCGCTTTTATACATCCTGAGATACAACACATTAAAGAAAAAACTAAAAAAAATCATAAGTCAAAAACTGTCACCGATAGGACGTTGATACTCAGCAGAAATATTTTTCACCATAAGAGGTACTCACAAAAAAATACTAGAGTCTGGTTGATTTAAAGGCTGACTTACTATGAAAATCCGACTATGGCCTTTCTTTTTAGTTTCGCTAGATATTTTGGATGTGAATATTTGTCTCTTATTATGAAATGCTTGATGTTTATTTATATTTATAATGGATGTTTTATTCGCTTGCAGCACCGAGACGTGGCGAGTTCGAGCGTGTCACCACCAGCGGTGACAGTAAGGACGGGTTCACTACCGTGTCGCTCTCTGCCGGTAAGAATAGTTCCGTACGATTATTCCGTCGCACCGCCTGCCGAATGGTGACGGTAGTAAGAATACATTTGTCACCACACTGTCGTCGTGACGCAGTCGACGTGTCGTGTCGACTATGGGAGTGAAGTGTTACTGACTATTGTCTCCAGTGGACTGAGACAGGCAAAATCACAATAATCAAATTTTTCATCTATTTTAATTATAAGCCGTGTGGTGACGGCAATAAGAATACATTTGTCACCACCCCAACTCCTCCTGTGGGTGTTGTAAGAGTCGACTAAGGGATTGAAGTGTCACTGACCGTTATTTGATAAAAGATTGATGATGGGCAGCAGCGCCATCATAGTGGACACATTACTGCGATCGCCAATCCGCTTGCCCAGCGTGGCGATTATGGGCATTTACTTCCTAATGCGTCTACGCATAGTTAATAGGAGAGGCCTACGTCCAGCAGTGGACGATCATAGGCTGATGATGGATGATGATGGATTTTAATTATTCCGAAGCTTTCGTGACTGTACCTGTAAAAACCGCTTTTAGCCCGACTTGTAAACACACACGTCGAGTGTACTTTAGGCTTTGGTCACGGGTACTCCATGATGAGGATCCTCTAAATGGATCGAAACATGTCGAGCAATTAACGACTTAAACTACTTGAGTAACCCGTTTTGTTAAATATTTTTCATCACACTTGCTTTCCAAGCACGCCATTGCTTGCATGCATCGCAGGAGTATATTTTGTGTTATAACATATTTTTTTGTCCGCAAGCGTGATGAAAAACATTGTATGCATCACGATTGGTAAGAGGCATACTAACCCGAGTCATTAAAAGCCCTCCGCCTACGGTGTCGGGTTTCTAACACTCTCATTTGTATTACCGTACTCTAGATGCACAATGTACTACAAAAATGTCTAAGTACTTCTTTCAAAACCAGGTTCAATAAAACAAGAATCCCTCAAACGCGCCGCCGAATCCCGCGGCGACGCGGCGTTGGCCGCCGGCGGCAAGCGACGCCGGGTCGTCGAAGATAGCGCAGATGACGTCAGCGAACGCTGCGTCGCCGACATTGTCGCGACAATCACGGACCCCGCCTACATGTGCGGCCCTGACGTGAGTACGAGCGTTGAAAATTTCCGGATTAAATCCCGTTTCTTTCCAAACAGCTCGTTTTTTTCCTGATTTTTTCGAAAAAAACAATGAAATTATCCACTTAAATTTTCAACTTTAAACCAATGTAAATTAGGTCTAATTTTCACTTATACCAGGAGAACGCGATGTCACTGAGGAAAAGTCAATTGAAACAGATGGCGAGGAGTGACAGTGACAGTGACATTGATTATTTCTGTAAAAACCCGAAAAAAACGGAAAAAAAAACGAAGTTTTCATACATTCCCGAAAAAAACATGTTGTTTTTTTCCGACATTTTCAACGCTAGTGAGTACACGACATGCCACACCCGTCGAGACAGTGATGACGTCAGCGAGCGCTGCGTGGCCGACATTGTCGCGACAATCACGGACCCCGCCTACATGTGCGGCCCTGACGTGAGTACACGACATGCCACACCCGTCGAGACAGTGATGACGTCAGCGAGCGCTGCGTGGCCGACATTGTCGCGACAATCACGGACCCCGCCTACATGTGCGGCCCTGACGTGAGTACACGACATGCCACACCCGTCGAGACAGTGATGACGTCAGCGAGCGCTGCGTCGCCGACATTGTCGCGACAATCACGGACCCCGCCTACATGTGCGGCCCTGACGTGAGTACACGACATGCCACACCCGTCGAGACAGTGATGACGTCAGCGAGCGCTGCGTGGCCGACATTGTCGCGACAATCACGGACCCCGCCTACATGTGCGGCCCTGACGTGAGTACACGACATGCCACACCCGTCGAGACAGTGATGACGTCAGCGACCTGCGTGGCCGACATTGTCGCGACAATCACGGACCCCGCCTACATGTGCGGCCCTGACGTGAGTACACGACATGCCACACCCGTCGAGACAGTGATGACGTCAGCGACCTGCGTGGCCGACATTGTCGCGACAATCACGGACCCCGCCTACATGTGCGGCCCTGACGTGAGTACACGACATGCCACACCCGTCGAGACAGTGATGACGTCAGCGAGCGCTGCGTCGCCGACATTGTCGCGACAATCACGGACCCCGCCTACATGTGCGGCCCTGACGTGAGTACACGACATGCCACACCCGTCGAGACAGTGATGACGTCAGCGAGCGCTGCGTGGCCGACATTGTCGCGACAATCACGGACCCCGCCTACATGTGCGGCCCTGACGTGAGTACACGACATGCCACACCCGTCGAGACAGTGATGACGTCAGCGACCTGCGTGGCCGACATTGTCGCGACAATCACGGACCCCGCCTACATGTGCGGCCCTGACGTGAGTACACGACATGCCACACCCGTCGAGACAGTTATGACGTCAGCGAACGCTGCGTCGCCGACATTGTCGCGACAATCACGGACCCCGCCTACATGTGCGGCCCTGACGTGAGTACACGACATGCCACACCCGTCGAGACAGTGATGACGTCAGCGAGCGCTGCGTGGCCGACATTGTCGCGACAATCACGGACCCCGCCTACATGTGCGGCCCTGACGTGAGTACACGACATGCCACACCCGTCGAGACAGTGATGACGTCAGCGAGCGCTGCGTCGCCGACATTGTCGCGACAATCACGGACCCCGCCTACATGTGCGGCCCTGACGTGAGTACGAGCGTTGAAAATTTCCGGATTAAATCCCGTTTCTTTCCAAACAGCTCGTTTTTTTCCTGATTTTTTCGAAAAAAACAATGAAATTATCCACTTAAATTTTCAACTTTAAACCAATGTAAATTAGGTCTAATTTTCACTTATACCAGGAGAACGCGATGTCACTGAGGAAAAGTCAATTGAAACAGATGGCGAGGAGTGACAGTGACAGTGACATTGATTATTTCTGTAAAAACCCGAAAAAAACGGAAAAAAACGAAGTTTTCATACATTCCCGAAAAAAACATGTTGTTTTTTTCCGACATTTTCAACGCTAGTGAGTACACGACATGCCACACCCGTCGAGACAGTGATGACGTCAGCGAACGCTGCGTCGCCGACATTGTCGCGACAATCACGGACCCCGCCTACATGTGCGGCCCTGACGTGAGTACACGACATGCCACACCCGTCGAGACAGTGATGACGTCAGCGACCTGCGTGGCCGACATTGTCGCGACAATCACGGACCCCGCCTACATGTGCGGCCCTGACGTGAGTACACGACATGCCACACCCGTCGAGACAGTGATGACGTCAGCGAGCGCTGCGTGGCCGACATTGTCGCGACAATCACGGACCCCGCCTACATGTGCGGCCCTGACGTGAGTACACGACATGCCACACCCGTCGAGACAGTGATGACGTCAGCGAGCGCTGCGTGGCCGACATTGTCGCGACAATCACGGACCCCGCCTACATGTGCGGCCCTGACGTGAGTACACGACATGCCACACCCGTCGAGACAGTGATGACGTCAGCGAGCGCTCGTCGCCGACATTGTCGCGACAATCACGGACCCCGCCTACATGTGCGGCCCTGACGTGAGTACACGACATGCCACACCCGTCGAGACAGTGATGACGTCAGCGAGCGCTGCGTGGCCGACATTGTCGCGACAATCACGGACCCCGCCTACATGTGCGGCCCTGACGTGAGTACACAACATGCCACTACTCTGAAACCTCACATTTTAATCCAGGATGCCGTTCAAAGTCAAAGTCACGAAAACTAAAAGCAATACAGCACCTCATTAATCTTCTATAAAGGTGCTAAATATTTATGGTGTCACTATCTATATCTCATATATCAAATCTAAAATACCAAAGAACTAAGTGATTATGTGCAATCGTGTAATAATATTTGCCATTATTTTTTTATAAATAAGGGGGTAACAAGGTGTTTCGTTACAGGCATTGTTCCAAATGCAAGCGCCGCGCGATGAAGCGGCCAAAGTGGAAGAGCAGAGAAAGATGATAGAGTTCCACGTCATAGGCAACTCTCTCACGGGGCCCGTCAACAAACAAACCATGCTCTGGCTTATAGGTAACGACATTCTTTACAGTTACGTCGGTTACCCTTTATAAGGCAGAGACGATCTGGAAACCACTTATGGCACTTCAAATAAGTGTTCTATTTTCCATGAGTAAGACTGACATTCCATTCACTTTATTGATATGTCAGCCTTATGAAGGGTTAAATTGTGTGTAATTATAAGATAATGTTAACCGATGGATGACTGTTATTGGCCTAATTTTTAATTCTTAAGAAGTAATATGTTTAGTATTATTTACGGCTGTTGTTATCCTTAATACCAATAAATAAAAATAAAAATAAAATAAATTACGTAATCAACTTTTTTCGTGCGGTTTGTGAATTACCATTTCACGAAAAACCCTCTCTATTATATCCAGGGATCGGACAAATTTGCGTCATCGTTCGCAATAATGTGGACATGACACCAAATTTGATTGAATGAATAATTAAACGAATCATTTCTTGAAATTTGATTTCGAAGCTTTGAGAGGTCTATTCACACAGGTTTTCATAGTTACCGGTGTTAAAAAGGTAATTTTCTGAAAATGATTAAATTAATAATTATTCAATTTCGTTTGGAGTCATGTCCATATTATTGCGAACAATGACGCACATTTGTCCGATCTCTGATTATAACACGATTGTGTAAAATACTATTTTGACGGGATATATAAGGATCATGTTAAAAAATAAACGTAATTTACATTTGTATGTCCAGGTCTTCATAACGTTTTTTCGCATCAGCTACCAGAAATGACCAAAGAATACATCTCGCAACTAGTTTTCGATCCGTAAGTATTTATTAACATATTTTACAGTAGAACCCGCTTAATACGATCACGTTTAATACGATTTCCCGCATAATACGCCATTTTAAGCCGGTCCCTGCAAGTTTAGTCTTGTTTTCCTACATTTTTGTACGGTTGATACGATTCATAATCCCGGTTAATACGCTATCTGTAACTCAAGTTACATTGACGTATATAGCATTATTTACTTATAGATTTAAGCGGGAAGCTTATAATTTTGTAATACCGATTGAAATTAGACTGGAAAAAATAATTCTACCAATCGCTCCTCCACTCCTCCTTTGTAGGTAACTTTGTTTGCACTTACCAAGCGACCCGTAAAGTTCATGATCCCATCGCATACACCTGCATGTGCAACCTTAGTACAATTCGTTTTTTTTTCATCTATGAATCCGAATCAGTTAAATATATATAGGTAGACATGTATAAGAAAAATATCTCATATGTAACATTTCTCTGCAAAAGTAAAAAAAATTGCAATTTCTTCTTCCCGCATAATACGCTTTCCCGCTTAAGACGCGTTTTTTGTCTAGTCCCTTCAAAATCGTATTAACGGGGTTTCACTGTATTAGGTCACCTATGAAATTGGCGTTCAGTGTAGAGAATTTTCTGGATTGTATTTTTCGTACAATGAATTTTGTATATATAATTTGATCTCAAGATCAAAATAAATCAAATTTGAACCAGTAAACACTTATATCTATATTTCATAAAACTTTCATACATTTATATCTTTTCAAAACAAATGAACCGGCAGCATATGGCAAGAGTAGTTTTTAAAGCTTGTTATTGAATATTACTTAAGAAAAAACAATTATTAATGTAAAAAAAACTTTGTTACACGGTTCACTGTTCAAAACAAAACAAAACAACCTAAGCTACTCTCTAGTTTAGATATGTAATAAAACTAATAAAATTCGAGACCAACTAAAGTCTGTCACCAGAAACGTCAATTTCATAGGTAATAACTCAATACTTAGTTCTGTCCTTATCTGTCATTCCCAAAAATGTTATTTATTAAAAAGGGACAAACCCCGTTTTAGCAAAAATGGAAATGATGGATGTTTATGAATAAAGGGGTAAATTAACACGTTCGACGCCGGTGACACACATATGTGACCGAAAAAACTGTAATCCTATGCCAGTGACACACATACGTGATCAAAGTAATCTTTTTCTTATGCCACTAGCATTAATCAAGTTCTCACTCCTATGCCAGTGGCATAAAAATACGAACGTTTTTGACACAAGTCTGCATAGGAGTACAATCTTTTCGGTTACACATGCGTATCCAGAGACACGCATGTGTGACCGAAAATATTCGACGAAACTCATAGGAGTTCTATCATATAATTTCGATCGGCATAGTATTAGCATTTAGTGAAACAGTACCGGAGGCGAACGTGTTAATAACCCATGGATTTTAAAATATGTCTTCTCGTTTCAGAAAGCATAAAACATTAGCCTTAATCAAGGAGGGAAGACCGATCGGCGGCATATGTTTTAGGACTTTCCATTCACAGGTTTCGTATACGGTTTCAGACACTTAAGTCGACGACAACAACGTATAAGGTGCAATCTGCGATTTTTTTTTTCATATCAGATTCAACCCTACAAACAATGTACGAGTACAAAGAGTCTTTGTTATTATATTTAAATTTCTGCAGCACATTAGTATTTACTGTCATGCTGTGTAAATTTGTTGATAAAATAAATAAAAAAAAAAAAAAAAGTGCTATCTACGATGACAACACAACCGCAGATTGCACCTTATACGTTGTTGTCGTCGAAGTTTGTAGGTATTTCTTATTTGGTTTGACAGGTGTGGCACGACCATGGCCGAAAGTCCAACATTTTGATACACATTTGGGAAGTAGCCCCTGTAGGCTTATGATGGTACCGCTTCTAATCGTTTGTCGGCGTTGCCGTCACGTTCTAACAAGTATGCACGTGCGAAAGTGACACGTAGCCCGATAAATAAATAAATAAAACGGGAGCATCGTAAGCCACCTGTGTCGACCTTTTTATTCTTATATAAAAAATTATAGAGAATTCAGTTGAGGTAACGTTAACTTTCTACACATGGCTGTGACAACTCACAAATCTAAATGAGAAATACAAGGGTATTGCACTTTTTAAAGAGGTGCATAATCTTCATTTTTATTGAAGTTGCGAACAATGCAAACAAATCTTGTATTCAAAAAGCGTTAAGGCTCGTAAGGCTCACCATACTATTTTCTTTCAATATTATTTTGATCATTGCTGTGTAAGGAATACTGGTGAATGTCGTTTGTTTATAAAATCAATGAAACAAAGGAAATGCGACTTTACTAAATTTGTGAAAGATTTAAAATTCATTGATTGGGAGTGTTCATTGAAATGTACATTCCGAGGTTATACTCTCTTTGGTTTGGTGTTTAAAAAAAGGTAAATAATCTTGCAGTATCTTTTTTTTTTTTTTTTTTTTTTTTTTTTTCGTATGGCTTTTTGTGTACTCTACTTCAGAGTTTAATAGTTTTTAAGTATTCTACTGCTTCGTGAGTAAGAGTAGAAAAATCCTCCACTCGCCCAGGGTATTTGGTAAGGGGGCAGTCAAACACCATGTGGTGTACTGTCTGCTCGGGAGCTCCGCACCGGCACGCCGGTGATTCGCACCAGTTCCATCTGTACCACAGATAAGCACAGTTCCCAACTCCCGTCCTCATCCGATTTAGCATGCACCAAACGCGCCTGGGCTCCACAAAGCCAACAGGTCGTATTTTGGTGCAGCACATTAGTATTTACTGTCATGCTGTGTAAATTTGTTGATAAAATAAATAAAAAAAAAAAAAAAAGTGCTATCTACGATGACAACACAACCGCAGATTGCACCTTATACGTTGTTGTCGTCGAAGTTTGTAGGTATTTCTTATTTGGTTTGACAGGTGTGGCACGACCATGGCCGAAAGTCCAACATTTTGATACACATTTGGGAAGTAGCCCCTGTAGGCTTATGATGGTACCGCTTCTAATCGTTTGTCGGCGTTGCCGTCACGTTCTAACAAGTATGCACGTGCGAAAGTGACACGTAGCCCGATAAATAAATAAATAAAACGGGAGCATCGTAAGCCACCTGTGTCGACCTTTTTATTCTTATATAAAAAATTATAGAGAATTCAGTTGAGGTAACGTTAACTTTCTACACATGGCTGTGACAACTCACAAATCTAAATGAGAAATACAAGGGTATTGCACTTTTTAAAGAGGTGCATAATCTTCATTTTTATTGAAGTTGCGAACAATGCAAACAAATCTTGTATTCAAAAAGCGTTAAGGCTCGTAAGGCTCACCATACTATTTTCTTTCAATATTATTTTGATCATTGCTGTGTAAGGAATACTGGTGAATGTCGTTTGTTTATAAAATCAATGAAACAAAGGAAATGCGACTTTACTAAATTTGTGAAAGATTTAAAATTCATTGATTGGGAGTGTTCATTGAAATGTACATTCCGAGGTTATACTCTCTTTGGTTTGGTGTTTAAAAAAAGGTAAATAATCTTGCAGTATCTTTTTTTTTTTTTTTTTCGTATGGCTTTTTGTGTACTCTACTTCAGAGTTTAATAGTTTTTAAGTATTCTACTGCTTCGTGAGTAAGAGTAGAAAAATCCTCCACTCGCCCAGGGTATTTGGTAAGGGGGCAGTCAAACACCATGTGGTGTACTGTCTGCTCGGGAGCTCCGCACCGGCACGCCGGTGATTCGCACCAGTTCCATCTGTACCACAGATAAGCACAGTTCCCAACTCCCGTCCTCATCCGATTTAGCATGCACCAAACGCGCCTGGGCTCCACAAAGCCAACAGGTCGTATTTTGGTGCAGCACATTAGTATTTACTGTCATGCTGTGTAAATTTGTTGATAAAATAAATAAAAAAAAAAAAAAAAGTGCTATCTACGATGACAACACAACCGCAGATTGCACCTTATACGTTGTTGTCGTCGAAGTTTGTAGGTATTTCTTATTTGTTTTGACAGGTGTGGCACGACCATGGCCGAAAGTCCAACATTTTGATACACATTTGGGAAGTAGCCCCTGTAGGCTTATGATGGTACCGCTTCTAATCGTTTGTCGGCGTTGCCGTCACGTTCTAACAAGTATGCACGTGCGAAAGTGACACGTAGCCCGATAAATAAATAAATAAAACGGGAGCATCGTAAGCCACCTGTGTCGACCTTTTTATTCTTATATAAAAAAATATAGAGAATTCAGTTGAGGTAACGTTAACTTTCTACACATGGCTGTGACAACTCACAAATCTAAATGAGAAATACAAGGGTATTGCACTTTTTAAAGAGGTGCATAATCTTCATTTTTATTGAAGTTGCGAACAATGCAAACAAATCTTGTATTCAAAAAGCGTTAAGGCTCGTAAGGCTCACCATACTATTTTCTTTCAATATTATTTTGATCATTGCTGTGTAAGGAATACTGGTGAATGTCGTTTGTTTATAAAATCAATGAAACAACGGAAATGCGACTTTAATAAAATTGTGAAAGATTTAAAATTCATTGCTTGGGAGTGTTCATTGAAATGTACATTCCGAGGTTATACTCTCTTTGGTTTGGTGTTTAAAAAAAGGTAAATAATCTTGCAGTATCTTTTTTTTTTTTTTTTTTTTTTTTTTTTTTTTTCGTATGGCTTTTTGTGTACTCTACTTCAGAGTTTAATAGTTTTTAAGTATTCTACTGCTTCGTGAGTAAGAGTAGAAAAATCCTCCACTCGCCCAGGGTATTTGGTAAGGGGGCAGTCAAACACCATGTGGTGTACTGTCTGCTCGGGAGCTCCGCACCGGCACGCCGGTGATTCGCACCAGTTCCATCTGTACCACAGATAAGCACAGTTCCCAACTCCCGTCCTCATCCGATTTAGCATGCACCAAACGCGCCTGGGCTCCACAAAGCCAACAGGTCGTATTTTGGTGCAGCACATTAGTATTTACTGTCATGCTGTGTAAATTTGTTGATAAAATAAATAAAAAAAAAAAAAAAGTGCTATCTACGATGACAACACAACCGCAGATTGCACCTTATACGTTGTTGTCGTCGAAGTTTGTAGGTATTTCTTATTTGGTTTGACAGGTGTGGCACGACCATGGCCGAAAGTCCAACATTTTGATACACATTTGGGAAGTAGCCCCTGTAGGCTTATGATGGTACCGCTTCTAATCGTTTGTCGGCGTTGCCGTCACGTTCTAACAAGTATGCACGTGCGAAAGTGACACGTAGCCCGATAAATAAATAAATAAAACGGGAGCATCGTAAGCCACCTGTGTCGACCTTTTTATTCTTATATAAAAAATTATAGAGAATTCAGTTGAGGTAACGTTAACTTTCTACACATGGCTGTGACAACTCACAAATCTAAATGAGAAATACAAGGGTATTGCACTTTTTAAAGAGGTGCATAATCTTCATTTTTATTGAAGTTGCGAACAATGCAAACAAATCTTGTATTCAAAAAGCGTTAAGGCTCGTAAGGCTCACCATACTATTTTCTTTCAATATTATTTTGATCATTGCTGTGTAAGGAATACTGGTGAATGTCGTTTGTTTATAAAATCAATGAAACAAAGGAAATGCGACTTTACTAAATTTGTGAAAGATTTAAAATTCATTGATTGGGAGTGTTCATTGAAATGTACATTCCGAGGTTATACTCTCTTTGGTTTGGTGTTTAAAAAAAGGTAAATAATCTTGCAGTATCTTTTTTTTTTTTTTTTTTTTTTTTTTTTTTTTTTTTTCGTATGGCTTTTTGTGTACTCTACTTCAGAGTTTAATAGTTTTTAAGTATTCTACTGCTTCGTGAGTAAGAGTAGAAAAATCCTCCACTCGCCCAGGGTATTTGGTAAGGGGGCAGTCAAACACCATGTGGTGTACTGTCTGCTCGGGAGCTCCGCACCGGCACGCCGGTGATTCGCACCAGTTCCATCTGTACCACAGATAAGCACAGTTCCCAACTCCCGTCCTCATCCGATTTAGCATGCACCAAACGCGCCTGGGCTCCACAAAGCCAACAGGTCGTATTTTGGTGCAGCACATTAGTATTTACTGTCATGCTGTGTAAATTTGTTGATAAAATAAATAAAAAAAAAAAAAAAAGTGCTATCTACGATGACAACACAACCGCAGATTGCACCTTATACGTTGTTGTCGTCGAAGTTTGTAGGTATTTCTTATTTGGTTTGACAGGTGTGGCACGACCATGGCCGAAAGTCCAACATTTTGATACACATTTGGGAAGTAGCCCCTGTAGGCTTATGATGGTACCGCTTCTAATCGTTTGTCGGCGTTGCCGTCACGTTCTAACAAGTATGCACGTGCGAAAGTGACACGTAGCCCGATAAATAAATAAATAAAACGGGAGCATCGTAAGCCACCTGTGTCGACCTTTTTATTCTTATATAAAAAATTATAGAGAATTCAGTTGAGGTAACGTTAACTTTCTACACATGGCTGTGACAACTCACAAATCTAAATGAGAAATACAAGGGTATTGCACTTTTTAAAGAGGTGCATAATCTTCATTTTTATTGAAGTTGCGAACAATGCAAACAAATCTTGTATTCAAAAAGCGTTAAGGCTCGTAAGGCTCACCATACTATTTTCTTTCAATATTATTTTGATCATTGCTGTGTAAGGAATACTGGTGAATGTCGTTTGTTTATAAAATCAATGAAACAAAGGAAATGCGACTTTACTAAATTTGTGAAAGATTTAAAATTCATTGATTGGGAGTGTTCATTGAAATGTACATTCCGAGGTTATACTCTCTTTGGTTTGGTGTTTAAAAAAAGGTAAATAATCTTGCAGTATCTTTTTTTTTTTTTTTTTTTTTTTTTCGTATGGCTTTTTGTGTACTCTACTTCAGAGTTTAATAGTTTTTAAGTATTCTACTGCTTCGTGAGTAAGAGTAGAAAAATCCTCCACTCGCCCAGGGTATTTGGTAAGGGGGCAGTCAAACACCATGTGGTGTACTGTCTGCTCGGGAGCTCCGCACCGGCACGCCGGTGATTCGCACCAGTTCCATCTGTACCACAGATAAGCACAGTTCCCAACTCCCGTCCTCATCCGATTTAGCATGCACCAAACGCGCCTGGGCTCCACAAAGCCAACAGGTCGTATTTTGGTGCTAGGCTTGAAGACGTCGTCAGGGAGAGATCTTGATTCCCATTCAGATTCCCAGGTGTCTCGTAAGTTGTAGGTTGGTTCCTGGTCATGGAATTTCAGCGCTGGGGGATGGCGAGATTTTAGTCTGGTCTTTTTAAAATCGCGGAGTTCTTCGTGGACTGGCAAGTTCGGTGACGCCCGGATCTTTTGCAATTCGAGGCTAAGACATCTTTCTCTTCGCAGATGGGGGGGTAGTATGTGAGACAGGACTGGCAGCCAATACGTTGGAGTGGGCTTGAGGCATCCAGAGATCAGACGCATCGTATGGTTGAGCTGGACGTCAACCAGGGAAGTGTGAGCGCTGTTCAGCCAGACGGCAGAGCTGTATTCAGCCGTCGAGAAAACCAGCGATAGTGCTGAGGTCCGAAGCGTAGCTGCACTGGCACCCCAGGTAGTGCCGGTTAGCTTTTGGATGATGCTATTGCGGGTTTTCAGCTTGGCAGACACTTTTCCAAGATGCTGTTTGAAGTTCAGGCTTCTGTCAAGCGTGACTCCCAGGTACTTGGGGAAAAAAATGTGTTTCAGAGTGGTTTCTCTAAACTCCACTTTGAGCTCTTTATTGGCCAATTTGTTATTTAAGTGGAAGCACGCTACTTCTGTTTTTGAAGGGTTAAGACGTAGGCGCCAGTTCGTAAAGTAGTTGTCCAAGGTAGAGAGATCCCTTGTTAGCGTTGGTTCAGTAACTTGCATGCTAGAGCCTAGTGTGACCAAGGCCAAATCATCCGCATATCCAAATTTCCTACTGATTGTTTCGGGCATGTCATGGACGTACAAATTGAAGAGCAGTGGTGCGAGGACCGACCCTTGAGGAAGGCCGTTATTTAGGACTCTTGCTTGGCTGGCACGGTCCCCAAGGTGAACGCGGTACGGCCTGTTGCTGAGTGCACTTTCGAGCAGCCTGTAAATTTTCATGCAGGGCACTATTTTTAAAAGTTTATATAGCAGACCCTGGCGCCAGACGGTGTCATATGCTGCAGTGAGGTCGATGAACGCTGCTGATGCCTTCATGTTACGATCGAAACCCTTCTCTATAAGCGTCGTAAGGGCCAGAACCTGGTCCACACAATTCCTGTGGGGGCGGAAGCCAGCTTGCTCCTGTGGTATGGAGCTATTAATGGTGCTGGAGATTCGGTTGTATATAATGCGCTCCAGGAGCTTGTAGATCACACTAAGGAGAGCTATTGGTCGGTAGCTTTCTGCTTTATCGTCCGCTTTCCCAGGCTTTAGGACAGCCACGATTTTTGCACGTTTTAGAAGTGGGGGGACTATGCCAGAGTCTAATATAGCTGTGTAGAACTTGGCGAGCCAGTCCCGTGTGCGAGGGCCACAGTACTTAATAAACTCGGGAAAAATTTCGTCAGCACCACAAGCTTTATTTATCGAGGTTTCTTTTATACCAAAAGACACCTCATCTGTAGAGACTGAGCGCCCGAAGTCATGGTGCGGCGGTGTTTCGTTCTTGAGATTTTGGAGCCTTCTACGAACCTTGCGGGTGTGAAGTTTGTCACTGGGAGCCTTTGACAGTTTGTGTATCCTAAGGGCTATCTCATTAGGGTCCACTTTGGGCCCTCGTTTCAGAGTCGAATCCCCGGACGACAGTCTGTTTAGAGTGTGCCACGCTTTTCGACTAGAGTGCTTGAAGCTCATGGTTTCAACAGTTTGTTCCCACTTCGCTCTGCGAGCATCATCCAGGGTCCGAATAAGTTCGTGTGCCACCTCCCTGTCCCCCGTTTCAGAGAATTCATTCCACAGCGTTTCAGTATGAGCGTTCCAGCAAGGGATGTAGGTCTTTCTGAATCCTCGTGGTATGTGCTTCTTAGCGATGCTTATAACTAACTTTCGGAACCTCTCGTAGTTTTTAGGCTCGGGTGGGATCCATCTCAAGCAATCATCTAGTTCGGTTGCATAGGCAGGCCAGTCGGCCTTTTGGAAATTCCAGCGAGGTACAGGATATGATTCTACTATTGGTATTTGTAATCCAATTGTTATAAGCACTGGTCTATGCTGGCTGTGTGGAAATTCTGCAAGGACTTGCCTAGCTGTTGGGACTGGCGTTCCATCGACGGCCCTCGTGGTGAAAACGAGATCAGATCTTTTTATTGAAAACTACGTGTACAAAATAAGTTTTAGCAAATATACATAATATAACAAGGAAATACAGTGATTTACATTGTTTTTGATGCATTAAGTTGTACACCTAGCCTAGTTTGGATTTTTATATGCTTCAATAAAAAGATACTGCAAGATTCTTTACCTTTTTTTAAACACCAAACCAAACAGAGTATAATTTCCATTGTACGTCATTGATTATTGCTAAATCTATGTGTTATTTAATCAACTGTTACCAATAGATTATCCCAAACCATGAAAACAGTAAAATTCTATTGAAATTATTTATTAACTAAATATTCAAAGGCGCCTAGCCTTGTAAGGGATTGCATATACCCGAGAAATTTGACCGGTGGTTGCTAAGACCGAGTGGCCGAGGGGTACAGGCATCAGCCGCGAAAGCTGAGTACGTGGGTTCGATCCCCACCTCGGACATTAGGTGATCTTGGTCGTTTTTCTTTGGTATATGACATCTAATATTTATAATTTAAGTAAAATTCTAGATATTGCATTGAACAGTTTGTCAACATTGTTCGCGTATAAAATTAAGTATGAAATGAAAAAGCATTTATTGGTTACAATATTATGATTACAAGTTATTATTGGAATCTCCAAGTAAGTAAAAGATTTATTTGTAGCAGGAGATCCCGCTCTTCCTACCAAAGTTACATTCACAGTAACCAAAAGTAGAAGAAAACCAAAAGTACCTCAAAAGATTTTCGTAATACATCAAAACTTATCCCGACAACGTTTTCAGGGTTTCAGCGAGGTGGTATTCTGTGCGGTGACCTCTAACGAGCAGGTGAAGGGCTACGGGACCCATCTCATGAACCACCTGAAGGATTACCACATCCGGAACAATATTCTGCACTTCCTGTCGTTCGCGGACGAATTCGCCATCGGTAAGGAACTTTAAACTTTAAAGTACTGCCAATGGCATAAATATTTATACACTTTTTTACTTATGTTTGGAGCATAAGGTTTAAAATAGTATAGTGTTGTTTTTTGAGTGGGACAGTATGGGGAAATCGGAAACTACAGAAGATACAAGGAAGCTGTCTTAGGAGACATAAGGTATTTTTCTAGGATAACAATTTTGGCAGTTTCAAAATTTTGGTCAAGTGCGAGTTGCACCTAAAAATTAATAATGTTGAAAAAAAAAATTTTGACGCAGATCGACGTGATTTCATGCGTAGACAATTTTATTGTATTGGAGAAAAAAAACTGAACAGCAGAAGTTAGTCAAATTTAAGAAAACCATTTCTCATATTACATCCACTGTGAAGTGATGTAATTTATTAAAATCCTTTTGAAGTTAAATAAAACGTTCCAAATTCAAATGTCGTGTTCGAAAAGTGTAAGTACTGGCCGGATTTTCAACACACACTAAGTTGGGAATTCCTCACACTTCCAAAAACCTATACCTTTCCAGCTATTCTATACAAAGTCGTCATCTCAACAGGTTACTTCAAGAAGCAAGGCTTCAGCAAGGACATCCGCCTTCCTAGAGCCATGTACCAGGGCTATATAAAGGACTACGAGGGCGCCACGCTCATGCACTGCGAACTCAACCCGAGAATCGTTTACACGCAGTTCACGTCGGTTATACGGCGGCAAAAAGAGGTAAAGATGCAAACCGGTTACGGTTAGTATGAAATAACCGGTTATAGCCAAAATATTACAGTGCGTCGGGCATATTCGCGGAGGCCCGAACAGATTACTTTTATGCCTTTTTTTTCTTAAGGAGTAAAAGAATACAGTATCTGTTGACGCGTGTACGCAGCCTCCTGAGGACATTGTCGGAACGTCTAGATTTATCAAATATTGGATTGATGTGGTGATAGATCCTTACATATCACTGAAATGACGTTCCTGCCTACAAATGTCCAACCCAAAGGACATAGCCGCAATCAATTTTTAAACTCTGTTTCAATGAGACAATTTTCGAATTAGATTTGGCAAATTTTGGCATAATGTAGGCACGATGTTATGGCCCCTCTCTTGTGACCTTCTGTCATCTTTTTTGTTTAAATATATTTTCGTTTTGAGTTGTCATTCAAGTTTATTGTTACTAAGAAAATATGGATGATATCGGTGTGAAATAAACGTTTTTTTATAGGGACTGACAAACCGATTACTGTGAAATAACCGATTAAGGCTGTATAAAACTGACCTGCTTAGCATTCCCTATTAACACTGTAGTCTTCCCAATTTGTACAAGCGTTGTTTAGTTTGGGGCCTAGGTTGATTTGTGTAAAATTTTCCCCGGGTATTTATTTATTGTCAGTTTTACTCGTTGAAACTATAATATACGAGTTAATGTTGGTGATTGCAAATGCAGATGATTTATTCTTTAAATTCAATAATTAAAATGTAATTTGAATTATAAAGATGACTGACACGCATTTTTTTCAGATCGTCAAGAAATTGATAGATATGAGGCAGAAAGAAGTTAGGAAAATTCATCCGGGACTCACATGTTTCAAAGAAGGTGTAAGTATTTAGAAAATCAAGTTATTTGTTATTTTTTCTTAATGAAATGTATTTTTCATTGAATAAAAAAAATGTACATAGTTAAGGTTTGAATCAAAACAAAAATCACGACCGAGTCAATTGTGTTACTGATATACTCTGAGCTCAAACAGTTTGTATTTTACCCATGACATCGCGCTTGCCTCTCCAGTCTTTTGTTTCCCGGCTTATTGATCAGCACATTATAAATAATAAAAACGTGATTAATTCATTGTTTTTATTTAACTCCCATACAGGGTTACTTTTTCATCGGTACAATAAATTTTACCATATCATTAGTATCGATAATAGATCAGATCACATTTATGAAATAAAAAGAACACTTTTTTTATTGATTTTTCCTTCATACAAATGTAATGGGCGCACTAATTACAAGGCGTCAAAGGTGCGGTATGACAAAGGCGGCGGGAAGGGTGATCCAACCCGGCATGCCTCGCGCGATTTCATTTTAAACAAACAGTTGACAGTTCGTGCGTTTTGCTATTCAAGCACGTGATACATGTCGATAAATGCATAATACGTCCACATTTCTTGCTAAATTTGCGGACATGTTCGAACATTAGTCTTTTAGTTTTTTTGTTAGTGCAAAAAAAACTACCCCTTTAGTGCAAAAAATGGATATTTTGGACTACTATTACTATTTAACTTCACCCTGACGTTTCGAACACTTTTTAGGGTTCGTGGTCTGCGAGCGACTGTTGCCGACCACGAGTTTATACGTTTTCCATACTTTATTTCATAGTTTTTATTTAACTGCAATATATGTTAGTTACACTAATTAGTTTAATTGTCAACGAGTGCTACGCGCTACGCTCGCAGTGCCGTAACTAGGGCGGTGCCAGCGGTGCCCAGGCACAGGGCGCAGACCCTGGAGGGGCGCAGAAATGACCAGACCAGTATCTAGTTTTGTTTCATGCATGGTAGTTAGTAGGTACATTTTGTTTTATTGCGAATATGGTGTAGACGCGCCCTTTGTACTATCTATATCTATATGGCATTTTTCAAGCGATCTTGAAACAACAACACTTGTAAAGGTGGTTTTATATTTGTCTGATGTGTCGTGACGTGACGCGTCAGAACGGTATCGGTTTCATACATTTAGTACTAGCTGCAGAGATGGGCATTATTCGAATAAATTTTTATCGGAATAATTATTCGAATAAACAATAATTCACGATTTCTTTATTCGCGAATAATTTAGTCACGAATGATTTATTCGCGAATGAATCATTCGCGAATAAATCAGCCACGAATGAATTATTCTGCTGGTTTTTAAATGACGAATGATTTATTCGTTATTTTCATTCGAATAAATCTACGAAAAACATATTTTTTTCTGTTGCATTATATTAAATTAATCAACATCAGCAGTTGACGCAAAACCCTACAAATTAACAAATGTGGTTACTCGGAAGCAATTCAAAACGAAGTCTAGTCCATCAGCCCAGGCGGCAGCCGACTTTCGGCCAATATCGGAGACGTTTACGAACGAAAGCCACAATATACGCTTAGAAAACTTCATTGATCCATCGCTTACCAAGACCAATAATGGGTCAGAGTGTACTAAACTGGTATCGGATGACCCCGTAAATCTTGCAGAAGAGATGCGTCTGTTCAGGGAGGAGTTGCGATGTGCCAGGACGGAATTCAAGGAATTTAAAAATACCCTTGCCGTAATATATTTAACATAAATCGTGAATACTGTAATTTGTTCTAAGTTCTAGCACGCTAAAGAATGTTAAGGGTTAGGGGTAATATATAAACCCAGGTAGTTAGTATAATTAGCGAGACAATGGGTTAGTCATACACAAAGTAACTTTCTATTAGCCTAGAAAGAGACGGGTATATTTATGAGCGAGAAACCCGTATTTTCTTATCAGTTGCATGCTTCTGAGCGAATCCTAAATTATAATAAATCCATGTTGATTCTAAAATATGTTTGCACTTTTTTTTAATTATCCCTATAATAGATACGCCAAATGCAAACCCTAACCTGAAACCTTTTTCGTTAGTTTTTGCACGTGCCATATAAGTATTACATCTTCGCCCGGAAGGACTTATTTTCTAGCAAACAATAGAAAATATTAGTAATCATGTTCACAAGAAATAGTGCGGAAGATATAAGAACATTATTTGCAATTTAAGCGCAAAAAAATGTATCTGCGACATCTCATGATTTAAAAAAATGCATCAAAATCCATTACGTATTGCGTAGTTTTAAAGATCTGACCATATATAGGGACAGACAAGACTGCAGAAAGTGACTTTGTTTTAGTAATTATTCGTGAAAATTCATTCGACGAATAAATTATTCGCGATTAAATTATTCTACGAATAATCTATTCGAATAAAAATAATAATTCGACAATTTCATTCGTCATTCGCGATGATTTTTTTTATTCTTATTCGTTATTCGTCATTCGAATAAATTTTGCCCATCTCTGACTAGCTGGTGCCCGCGACTTCGTCTGCGCAGGATTAGTATTTCGAACAATATGTTTATAAATTGTAGCCTATGTGTTATTCTGATGTATAAGCTATATTATTGTAAAGTTTCATTAAAATCCATTCAGTAGTTTTTGCGTGAGAGAGTAACAAACATCCATCCATACAAACTTTCGCGTTTATAATATTAGTAGGATGGTAACGTTCACACTAGTGCGTAACGTGTTGTGTTGTGATGGCTTATGTATGGAACCGATACAGTTCTGACGCGTCACGTCACGACACATCAGACAAATATAAATCCACCTTGTCTTGCTCGCAATATTACATACACAAACAAAAGTACCTATACCGCAACTATGAGACAATTTCTGTCTAAGTATATTCATTTGGAGGACGCCACTTCTAACTTAGAAGTTCTAAGCAAATCTGTCAATCTAGCTGAGGAGATTTACATATAGTTCACGTTACGCTGTCATTGCTGTCAGCCACATTCATTGGTCCTCCCTTTATCTTTGATTTTATTCATTAACTACGTGCGGCGTTACTGACGCACTAGCGTGCGAGAGATGATAGAAAATTCAGTTCAGTTTTTTGACCGTAAATACATACACATACACATAACTACATATTCGGTTGAAGAACTCAAAAAACATGCAGCTGATTTGAGTATCAAATATTCTGCAGATATAAATGCCACAGAATTTTGGGCCGAAATAGAAACTTTGAAGAGTCAAGTTGAAGCGACTACATTATTTGATAAATGTGAATGTCAGTCAAGTATGGGTCTTCTCAAAGCTATAGTGGAACTGGATTTAAAGGAAATGTTTCCCAATGTAGTAGTCGCTATAAAGATATTTTTAACGATGCCAGTGAATGTAGCTTCCTGCGAGAGATCATTCAGTAAGCTCAAATTAATAAAGACGTACCTGCGCTCGACGATGGGCCAAGAAAGATTGTCTGGCCTAGCGATTTTGTCGATTGAACGCGACATAGCACGGCTCCTGTCGTATGACAATGTAATCAAGGACTTCGCAATGAGAAAAGCGCGGAAAGTAAATCTTTGAGTAGGTAGCTGTCCTTTTCTTGTGATTACGGTTTACCTTAGCCTTGGGTCTTTACTATCGAGTACTTTGTGGCATTTCTGTATTTGAGCAAATATTTTTGAATAAACAAATTTTATCTTAAAGAAATCTACTAAGTACCTATACCTTCGTAAACAAAAAATAGATAGGTTTATTTTTATGCACATTTGTCCACTTTATTGTCAGAGCCTGGTTAGAGCATTTTTCAAGGGCGCAGTTTTGAAAGCTCGCACCGGGCGCATAAAAGGCTAGTTACGGCACTGTACGCTCGTAGCCTATCCCGTGATTATTCCGCTTAGTAGCGAAAATGGACCTCCCACAGAGAACTCCCCTCGGGAGTGCCCCGCGCTCAATGCATTGATGAATGTTCCGTATATTGTGGCAGGTGCGGAGTATCCCAGTAGGATGTATCCCAGGGCTCCGCGAGACAGGCTGGCGCGCGGTGCTCGCGGCGGCGCCCTCACCCGGCGTCGACGACATGCCCGCGCTGCGAGCCGTGCTGCACGCCGTATGTATACTGTACATTATACCACCCCGGGGGCTGTCCCCCCGGGCTGCGCGAGACGGCCTGGCGCGACGACATGCCCGCCCTACGAGCCGTGCTGCACGCCGTATGTATACTGTACATTATACCACCCCGGGGGCTGTCCCCCCGGGCTGCGCGAGACGGACTGGCGCGACGACATGCCCGCCCTACGAGCCGTGCTGCACGCCGTATGTATACTGTACATTATACCACCCCGGGGGCTGTCCCCCCGGGCTGCGCGACACGGGCTGGCGCGACGACATGCCTGCCCTACGAGCCGTGCTGCACGCCGTATGTATACTGTACATTATACCACCCCGGGGGCTGTCCCCCCGGGCTGCGCGACACGGGCTGGCGCGACGACATGCCCGCCCTACGAGCCGTGCTGCACGCCGTATGTATACTGTACATTATACCACCCCGGGGGCTGTCCCCCCGGGCTGCGCGACACGGGCTGGCGCGACGACATGCCCGCCCTACGAGCCGTGCTGCACGCCGTATGTATACTGTACATTATACCACCCCGGGGGCTGTCCCCCCGGGCTGCGCGACACGGGCTGGCGCGACGACATGCCTGCCCTACGAGCCGTGCTGCACGCCGTATGTATACTGTACATTATACCACCCCGGGGGCTGTCCCCCCGGGCTGCGCGAGACGGACTGGCGCGACGACATGCCCGCGTTACGAGCCGTGCTGCACGCCGTATGTATACTGTACATTATACCACCCCGGGGGCTGTCCCCCCGGGCTGCGCGAGACGGCCTGGCGCGACGACATGCCCGCCCTACGAGCCGTGCTGCACGCCGTATGTATACTGTACATTATACCACCCCGGGGGCTGTCCCCCCGGGCTGCGCGAGACGGCCTGGCGCGACGACATGCCCGCCCTACGAGCCGTGCTGCACGCCGTATGTATACTGTACATTATACCACCCCGGGGGCTGTCCCCCCGGGCTGCGCGAGACGGCCTGGCGCGACGACATGCCCGCCCTACGAGCCGTGCTGCACGCCGTATGTATACTGTACATTATACCACCCCGGGGGCTGTCCCCCCGGGCTGCGCGAGACGGACTGGCGCGACGACATGCCCGCCCTACGAGCCGTGCTGCACGCCGTATGTATACTGTACATTATACCACCCCGGGGGCTGTCCCCCCGGGCTGCGCGAGACGGGCTGGCGCGACGACATGCCCGCCCTACGAGCCGTGCTGCACGCCGTATGTATACTGTACATTATACCACCCCGGGGGCTGTCCCCCCGGGCTGCGCGAGACGGGCTGGCGCGACGACATGCCCGCCCTACGAGCCGTGCTGCACGCCGTATGTATACTGTACATTATACCACCCCGGGGGCTGTCCCCCCGGGCTGCGCGAGACGGGCTGGCGCGACGACATGCCCGCCCTACGAGCCGTGCTGCACGCCGTATGTATACTGTACATTATACCACCCCGGGGGCTGTCCCCCCGGGCTGCGCGAGACGGGCTGGCGCGACGACATGCCCGCCCTACGAGCCGTGCTGCACGCCGTATGTACATTATACCACCCCGGGGGCTGTCCCCCCGGGCTGGCGCGCCGTATGTATACTGCAGTGTTATTCACTAAGGAAACCGCCTTGCTGTCAGCGCTGTGTCAGAGCTGCGGCAGCGTCGAGCCTAAAAATGGTATTCACTAATGAACTTTAAACGACACTAGCGCTCGGCGACGAATGCGGCGTGAGCTGGAACTACACTGCGTCGAGAGTTTGACGTTTTAATGTGCGAACTTCGTATTCTCTAACGAAAAACAGCGACGAACTCGCCCACAACCTCGCTCACAGCCTCGATTCCTAATGTCAAATAAAACAGCTAGGATATTAGACAAGGCTGTCTCGACGTAGAACTTGTTGACGAATGCAGCGTCGAATGTGTGAATAAGAGAATAGCATAGCTGTACATTATACCACCATACGTAGTCACGATGCCGATCACTAACGCACAGGCGTGAACTAACACAACTGTTTTTGTGACACTAAAGTAACGCCTGACTACCCAGCGGTACACTACACATCGAGCGACCAAACGGCGTGCACTCGGCCCACGAACGTCGTTCGCAAACGCGACCTCTTGAACATCTACAGACCTTACATTTAAAGCGGATTACACCGACATTATTGAAAAATAAGTGTATTCCTAAGGGCTTTTTGGACGTTTCAGAAGGGTCGATATTTTTTTGTAATTATACGTTAAGTACAAGTACTAGGTATCAAAGTACTAGTTGCTACTATTAGCCCACCTAACGAAGACCAAAAGTTGCCTATCGGGGGAAATAATTCGTGTATAAGCGAATTTTGGTAAAGTTGTAGAGAATGGTGTTTTAAACCACGTACTAAAAGTACTGGTGGTTAGGGGTGGAGCTAACGGGGGGAGAGGGGTGTAAAGGTCCTTATTTTTAATTTTTCGTAAATAACTCGTAAACCGTGGCTTGTAGCAAAAAACGTTCTAGTACATAAGTAATCTACATAAAATTCTCTACAAAAAAGACATACGCATGTTTCCTCTGGGATCAATGTGTCATGAGATAAGAAAGCAAAAAGATGGACACTATAGAAATAAACACATTTGTTTAAGTAGGTATGGCACATACAGAATGCTCGCGAGCATTCCAAAAAATTCTAATGCTCGATTCCTGACCATATTTAGAGTCTTTAATGTTAAATAAAATTTCCTGAATTTGGCTTGGTTTCAGAGATAATTAACCTTTTTTCGAAATAAGTTTTTCGACGTAACTCGTCATAAAACTTCTTTTTGATTACAATGCTACCACAATGTGTTTTAATATTAGCACACCATTTGCCTGGCAATCAAAAAATGGGAATAAACTTGACGAAATAACCTGTCCCTAAAAAAATTATTAAAATAAATAATTTTAACAAATTGTTGTTATGATAAAAAGTACTGGAAATGTTAAAAAGTATACAAAAAGTCTTAAAAAATAGAAAAAAAAAAATTTTTTTTTGGTTGTATTTGACATTAGGTCTCATAATATTTTTTGTTTGTTTTGATGTCTAGAATGCATAGTTAAAATCTTTTGACGATGATTATGAGAATATTTTAGGTTTAGAAGATAATTAGGAATTGAATTTTTACAAATACAGGGCGCGCCCGGGCGCGAGCTTTCCAAAATATTTTAAGTATGCATTCTAGATATCAAAATGAACAAAAATGATTATGATATCTAATGTCAAATACCACCAAAAAAAATTTTTTTTTTCTCTTTTGTTTTGGCCTTTTTGAATACTTTTTGACATTTCCAGTACTTTTTATCACAACGACAATTTGTAAAAATTATTTATTTTAATATTTTTTTTAGGGACTGGTTATTTCGTCAAGTTTATTCCCATTTTGTGATTGCCAGGAAAAAGGTGTGGTAATATTAAAACATATTGTGGTAGCATTGTAATCAAAAATAAGTTTTATGACGAGTTACGTCGAAAAACTTATTTCGAAAAAAAGGTTGATTATCTCTGAAACCAAGCCGAATCCAGGAAATTTTATATGACATTAAAGACTCTAAATATGGTCAGGAATCGAGCATTAGAATTTTTTGGAATGCTCGCGAGCATTCTGTATGTGCCATACCTACTTAAACAAATGTGTTTATTTCTATAGTGTCCATCTTCTTGCTTTCTTATCTCATGACACATTGATCCCAGAGGAAACATGCGTATGTCTTTTTTGTAGAGAATTTTATGTAGATTACTTATGTACTAGAACGTTTTTTTCTAATGTGTTTATTTCTTTAGTGTCCATCTTCGTGTTTTCTTATCTTATGACACATTGATCCCAGAGGAAACATGCATGTATCTTTTTTGTAGAGAATTTTATGTAGATTACTTATGTACTAGAACGTTTTTTACTATAAGCCACGGTTTACGAGTTTTTTACGAAAAACTAAAAATAAGGACCTTTACACCCCTCTCCCCCCGGTAGCTCCACCCCTAACCACCAGTACTTTTAGTATGTGGTTTAAAACACCATTCCCTACAACTATGCCAAAATTCGCTTATACACGAGTTTTTTCCTCTGAGTTTCCTTCGTTTGGTGTACTATATTAAGTACTTCCTACTTACTAGATACGACTTGTTCTGAAACTTTAACTAAAAAATCTCATATGGCGTCTATTCTGCATCCCAAAACCTCCCAATAGAAACGCACTTAATTTTTGACCACCGTGTATAGGCCGGTTATTTCATTCAAATCGTAACCGGTCTTGCATTTCCTAAACGATACCCAGCAAATTTATGTAAAACTTCACGAACTATATAAAGCTGACGAACGATTTGGTGCAACCCGCCCTTTAAACGCGAACTTATATTGTTGAACCCCCTTATATTAACAAAACTGTAATATAAAAATAAACAATAGCAGATTTTTACATTTAAAAAAAACTCATATAAAACATCGACACTTTTTTATACTTTTAGCAAAAATCCACCTTAAGTGTTCAAAAGCATTTCCAAGCTCCCTATTTACACAAGTTTTGATATACTCATAATGTTTGCAGGTGAAAAACCACGCCGCGGCTTGGCCGTTTTTGAAACCAGTCGACAAATCCGAGGTCCCCGACTACTACGACCATATCAAATACCCGATGGGTAAGAATATATTATGTTAACCTTAAATTTACAAAACTCGTTTTTTTATGTTGGTCCAAAAATTATTTTATATGAAATGACAGAATGCCAAATATGAAGCTTGTTTATTCGTGATTTTAATTCAATATAATAAAAACCCCAGGTGGTTTTTGTCACAAAGTTGTATTAATTTCTTATTTAAGCTATATTATACAGAAAAACCTTAATTCCAAAACACAAATCTAGCAAGTCTTCTTGCAGGACTTATTGTAAAATAACTCAAGTTTTGATTACATGACAGTAGTCCTTAAAACTGAGTCGAGTCTTAAAATGAAGGACTCAAGCGACTCGAGTCTTTACCAACACTACTTAGGCTAGCCTCATGTCTAACTATGTTTTTTGAGTATTTTAAGATAAATTGAAGCCTAACATACAGGGTGTAATCGATAAGTGTTTACAGGCCATAATTCCGTAAATATGAGAGATATCAGAAAACTTTTAACTGATATCAAAAGTACGTTACCCAACGAGTAAAAGTACATTAATAACTTTTTTGAAATAAAATCAGAAATATCCCAAATATTAATTTCAAACCCTTCCATACATTTAGTAGGTAACCGTTCATTCAAAGACTACTTTAATACGAATATTTTTCATTTAAGACTAAATGTTAAATTAATTATTTCATAAACGGTAGTATTATTATATTTATTATTTTATCACAATGTATTCGTACAAATAACGAATCTCTAACAGTTTTATCTCTTACGACACCCGACATTCTTTAAGGCTGTAAGTCGTCCTACTAAATGTATGGGAGCGTTTTAACTTAGTATTTTTAATATTACTTCATCTATTTAGAAAAAGTTATTAATGTAATTTTATTTGTTGGATAACGTACTTTCGATATCAGTTAAAAGTTTTCTGATATCTCTCATATTTACGGAATAATGGCCTGTAAACACTTATCGATTACACCCTGTATACATACATTGCAGACTTGCGCACGATGGGCGAGCGTCTGAAAGCGCGGTACTACGTGTCGAAGAGACTATTCATCGCTGACATGACTCGCATTTTCACCAACTGCCGCACGTACAACTCGCCTGAAACTGATTATTACAAGTAAGTGGCTCTCTAGTTTATCGCCGAAAGTTATTTTGCCGGATATCACTTTCCAAGTAACATATCGCGGAATTTAATTCTGTAAAAGATCAGATGTCAACTGTAACGTTCCGCAGACGTATCTTTCGCATATTCTCATATTCCAACCTAACCTAGTTGGTAAATGAAAATTCGGGCAAATGAAAGACAATGAATTTGGTAAATGTTGGAATGCCAAGTGAATCATCTGAGAAAAGTTGATTAGCAAGTGATATTCGGCAATATTATATTCTGCGAAAAGGCAGGATAAGATAGCTAAGAGAGTGCATTCAATAAATAAGAAGCATGGTTATATTTATGACAAATATGATCATATGAAAATATAGACGCGAACGTTTGACGTGCTTTTTATTTTTACGTTTTTATTTCGTTTTCTAAAATCAGGTGCCATGTCATTACTATTTTGGAAAAGTTAACATTCTACCTATTATTTCATGTCACTATACACATCATCATCTCAGCCGAAAGACGTGCACTGCTGAACATAGGCCTCCCTCAATAATGCCACAATGATTGGTCCTGCGCCACATTCCTGCTATACACATACATTGGTTCAATCTAAATGTTACTTTCAGATGCGCTAACACACTAGAAAAATACTTCCAATCGAAAATGAAAGAAGCCGGGCTGTGGGACAAATGATCGGAGTTTAGTTTCGACTCTTTCTTCGTGAGGGAACTGCACAAGGTCACATTCACCCCCGCTTTCACCCCTACCACAGAGTCTTGAGGGGTTACATTCACCCCACCGTGGAGCCACAACTGACATGCAGTGACTTCAAAATAAGGATTAGCCTAAGACAACGTTATTGGCTCAATTTGAATGAATTTGCTTCGAAATATGAAATATTCTTACGGTTTCATAGATTTATTGATCGATTTGTAAGCAATGAAAAAACATTATTTCATATTGTTAAGACTGATGTTATTTTCAAATTGTGGTGAAGTATTATTGTTTGTTTTTATTTATTTATGTGAGAACGAATTATGTAAGATATAGCTATGTTACCCATTTGAAAGTAGAAAATCAAATATAGATTGTGAATATATTTGTCCCTTTCGGCCTTTTAGGTGTATTGATAAGATCAAAAGGGGCAAACAATACTTACGGGTAGTGATGTGCCGTCGGGTAATTTCACACTTTCCGTAATTCTCATTGGAGAACTTTACCGTAAATTACCGAGAATTACGGTAACTTTCTCCCATAGTATTTTTTTTCTATGCAATTTGCATATGAATATTTTGTCTGCATCGTATTTTATATTACTTTATGTGGTACATTTAAGTATCATAATGCTATTTTACTAATGACAGGGTTTTATAGGTGCTTTTGACGTTCAAGCAGGTAAAATAGGTACTCGTATAAACCCCTTACTTGACCCGTAAGCGGTAAGCGGCTTTACCAAAGGTTTTCTTATCGGTAGCTGAGTATTCAATTACCTAGGATTTAAAATAGGCAATTGTGATTATGCCTGTGATACCCTTTTCTAAGAATTATCTGGGAATAGGGTGTAAATTTTATTCAATTATAATGCTGAATTCAGTCAGTTCATATTGAAGCGACGTGCTGTCAACACAACTGTTAGTGATATTTCAACAATGAGGCCAAGAGTAAAGTGCTAGAGTATTTTAGGCAAAGTACTCAGCAGACTTGAGGATCAGAAGCCGAAAAAATGCCGCAAATTAAGAATTAAAATTCCCATACAAATTTATGAAAATAAAAAAAAATCGTTTCTATTCCTATCCAATAATCCTACCCTAGTACCAATAATTTTAAAGAGACAACTTACTGCAAAAAAATTAAAGAAAACTGTTTTCCTACATTTACTATGGGAAAAAAGTGAAATTTAATTTTGATTGATATTACTGTTTATTCATGTTGCTAATAATGTTTTCATACAGTTTTGACTTGATGACTTCCAGCCTCCCGAACAAGCTGGATTCCGAAAAGGCTATAGTACCATAGACCACATACATACGCTGCGGCAAATTATACAGAAGACCGAGGAGTATAACTTGCCATTATGCTTAGCGTTTGTGGACTATGAGAAAGCTTTCGATTCGGTAGAAATATGGGCAGTGCTTGAGTCTCTTCAGCGATGCCACATTGACTATCGGTACAGCGAAGTGTTGAAGTGTTTGTATAGCAACGCCATAATGTTGGTCCGATTACAGGAGCAGACTACGAAGACAATTCCGTTGCAAAGAGGCGTAAGGCAGGGCGATGTTATATCTCCGAAACTGTTTACTGCCGCAATGTAAGATGCCTTTAAGCTCCTGGAATGGCAAGGACTTGGCATCAATGTGAACGGCGAAAACATCACTCACATTCGAAGTTGTTGACTCTTACATCTACCTAGGACAAGTAGTCCAATGAGGGTTTTCGATAATTTTTCTGCCACCAGGCGGCGCTTCGTACGTACCTGGTCTCGACAACTGTCAGATTCATACTATTCATAGGCACCTGGGCCTAAAATATTGAAATTCTATTTTATTTGGAAGAGAATTGATTTTGTAATGGTTTACGACTATTACACGGTCATCGAACTGAAGACGGAGCTATAAAACAGGCGCGCAAAGTCACTGGTATTCAAAATAATTACTTTAACTTTGTTAATTTCATGAGAATTTACTTGGAACTATTTTATTTATTTATTTTAGGTAACAATATGCCTAAAGTAATGGTTTTCAGAATAAATAAACCTATAAATATGTTGAAAATTAAATGCGCGTATTTATTTTGACAGTTCGTTAAACGGTCGGCTCAGTGCTGCCATCTCACCTCCCCATAGCGGCAGAAAAAGTATCAAAAACCCTCATTAGGTAGGCCCAACTTCCAGAAAGAGGTCAACCGCCGAATCCAACTCGGTTGGGCAGCGTTCAGGAAACTACGCGATGTCTTTTCGTCCGACATACCTCAGTGCCTTAAGACGAAAGTCTACAATCAATGTGTGTTACCAGTTATGACTTACGGCGCCGAAACGTGGTCCTTCACCATCGGCCTCATCTCTAAACTCAAAGTCGCTATGGAGAGGGCTATGCTCGGAGTTTCTCTGCATGATCGAATCAGAAATGAGGAGATCTGTAGGCGAACTAAAGTTATTGACTGACATAGCCCTCCGAATTAGCAAGCTGAAGTGGCAATGGGCAGGCCACATTGCACGCAGAGCGAAAAGTGCTCGAGTGGAGACCACGGCTAGGCAAACGCAGCGTAGGACGTCCACCCACAAGATGGACAGACGACTTTACCGTATGCAGGTCGCATCTAACCGTCTAATGTCTGTGAATGCTGGTGTCCCTCAAGGCTGTGTGCTATCACCCACGCTATTCCTCCTGCATATTAATGACATGTTGCATACTAGCGGCATTCATTGTTATGCGGATGATAGTACGGTTTATGCCTCTTACACCGGCCGTGCTAATATTTCCCGGGAAAACGTCATTGAGAGCCGGAACAAACTTGTGTCTGAAATTGAGACCTCCCTAAAAGAAGTCTCAGATTGGGGTCGGCTTAATTTGGTCCGATTTAACCCTACTAAGACACAGGTTTGCGCGTTCACCGCGAAAAAGCTTCCGTTTATCGCGTCACCCCCGTTTCGAGAGCACTTCCCTATCTGCCACAGCCAGTATTGGAATTCTTGGTGTTGACATCTCGAGTGATGTCTAGTTCCGCGTCCACCTAGAGGTTAAGGCCAAATTGGCCTCGAAGAAGCTCGGTGTGCTCAATAGATCGAGGCAGTACTTCACGCCGGCCCACCGCCTACCGCCTACAGCTTTATAAGGCGCAAGTTCGCCCGCATATGGAATACTGCTCTCATCTTTGGGCAGGGGCACCTAAGTACCAGCTTCTCCCTCTAGACCGCATCCAACGGAGAGCAGCTCGAGTTGTCTACTGCCAACGTATTTCTGATCGGCTTGATACCCTGGCGCTGCGTAGAGATGTGGCCTCGCTCTGCATTTTCTATCGCATGTACTACGGGGAGTGTTCCGAGGAGTTGTTCGGATTAATACCTGCCGCTTCTTTCCGCCACCGCCCTACGCGACAATGTTTTCATTCTCACCATTTAGATGGTTGGCGGTCCTCAACTGTGCGCTTTTCTCGTAACTTCCTGCCTCGCACAGCTAAACTTTGGAACGAATTGTCACAAGCGGTGTTTCCGGACCGATACGACCTTCAAACCTTCAAGAAAAGAGCGTACTCCCACCTTAAAGGCCGGCAACGCATTTGCGACGCCTCTGGTGTTGCGGATGTCCATGGGCGACGTTAATCGCTTTCCATCAGGCGATTCGTCTGTTCGTTTGCCACCTATAGCATAAAAAAAAAAAAAAAAACATGTGGAGGTCCAGAGGGGAGGCTTATGTTCAGCGGTGGACGTCTTATGGCCAAAATGATGATGATGATACAGTTTTATTGTCATTTAGCATGGGAGGAAAAAATTGCGTGACAGACATTATAATTAAAGTTTCCCTTATTTTCCATAGTAAATGTATAAAAACCATTTAATTATAACGTTTTTTTATTGTCCTTGTTATTTTTTTATGTAACTAATTATTTAAGAAACTTGCAAGATATCATTTCACGGTAAGTATTCTGTTTCTTAATGATTTCGTGGAATTTAATTATTTTATTCATACGAAAAACGCTGTTTTTAATTTTATTTTATGTATACATATACCGCAAGCATTATTATGAACCATTATTGCCCATTTTATCAAAATGTTTAATTTATATAACAAAAAAATACCATTTTGCGTTGTAAAAATTCTCTGGAGAAAATTCGCGGAGAACGTTCTCCGTAATTTACGCCGGTAATTTACCGTAATTTTGGTAATAAACTAGTTCCACTAGTCACATGTTTATGTAATTTTCAGGTCAGATTATTATTACTAAATTAAGTACTATTCTGGAAAAAAAATATGAAAAAAGTAATAACTTAAAACACTTTCTCGATAATTACCCGCCCGGAGAACTTTACCGAGAAAGTTACCCGATAGTTCTCTTTGTTCTCGTAATTTACGGTAACGGCACATCACTACTTACGGGGTTGTTAAGTTAGGAGACGTTTATGAATAAGGGGGTAAGATTTGAAGTCCTTACTCCTAATGAAGTGATCAGAAAAAAATGGTAGTTATAATTTATAATATGTACAGATTTCCCAATTCAAAAGATGAATTGAAAAGAGGTGCATACTATGAAGTTTCAAATAAAAATGGCTTCATTTTTAACCGACTTCAAAAAAAGGAGGAGGTTCTCAATTCGACTGATTTTTTTTTTTTTGTTGTATGTATGTTACCTGATATCTCCGAGAATAGTGAACCGATTCTAAAATTTCTTTTTGTGATCGAACGTGTATTACCCCGAGATGGTCCCATTGGCACCAAGTTGGGGTCTGATGATGGGATCCTGGAGAAATCGAGGGATCTCTTCAAATGTTATAGGTACATGTATGGCGCTTTTGGTAATTTTCATTCATTTACAAGAATTTGCATTCAGAAAGTAGGATTTGAGGAAACCAATGAGGGAAACAAATCGGGAATCTTGGAGAAACCGGTTGAAGTCGGTTTTTTAAATTTTTAATTTGGTGATTATGTAGTCATCAAATAATTAAAATAAATTCCTTTTTTTAATAAGACATGTTTGACACATGTCGCAATTGTAGTCTTTTTATAAACTCAATCTCTAGAGTAAGTTAAGAAGTAGATTATAAATTGTAAATATTTTATTGGCAACATTATTGTGATACTTGATACTAATTGTGTTTAGGCAATTCGTAATATTTTTTATAAAATCAAATTCATAACGGGAGATTTTAGGCGTAAAAATTAGGTCCAAAGAATTCTTTGTAACTTTTAAGTTAATGGATTCATAGATAAAACTCAAAGCAAGATCCTTATAGGAATACATAGAATTGCTACCGATTTGCTTCCTAGGTCAGTGTCGTTTTAACCTGTTTTCGCCACCAATACAAAATTACACCACGCAGATCAGAGCTAGCATTTGAATTTATCGGGCTTGGATTTATTGATTTGTTACCAGCGAGGTGAGCTGTATATTGATGTTCTGGCATACCAGACTACAGTAATAAATAGTGGTCGAACAATGGGAGCAAAACTATATCAAAATTTGTATAGCTAGTAATATTTTCTTCGGTTACCGCGAGGATTACACACGAAATAAAACTATGAAAACGGATAAACTCGCGTATATTAACTAATTTTAACTTCATTCCGTTCTTCATTGGTCTGCGGATGACATCCGCAGACCACGAACCCTGTAAAGTGTTCGAAACGTCGGAATGAAGTTAAAATTAGTTAATATACGCGAGTTTATCCGTTTTCATAGTTTTATTTCTTGTATAGCTAGATTAAAAGAGCAAGAAAAACGTATAGGTATAGTTATGGCAAATCCATATCTAAATCAATATTTGGGTGTAAAAATATAAATGTTTTAAGGGCTTTATAAACTCAATTATGTCAGCTTCACAAGTTTTGTTTGTTTTGCTACCATTGTACGACCACTTGTGATAAAGCCAAAACTTTTGGAAGCCAAGCCTTGAAAATAACTCGCAAGCAAAGTCATGAGCGCGACAGAAAACAAATGGGTTCATTTTTAGGGGCTCTATGGGTTGCTTTCTTTTTAAGCAACGAGTTGGCACCTCCCTTGAGGATTGCTTTGGCAATGGCTGAATGCCTTGTATTGTAAGATTTTTGCTCAATGTGTAAAGGTACGTTCAAACCTAAAAAGCATTCGCTGTTCTATCCCCCGTTCTACGAAATCAACCAATCACGTTTTGTGTAACGATCGAATTTCGTAGTGGGGGGTTATAATGGCGAATGTTCGTTTGGTTTGAATGCACCTTAACACGCCAGGACGCATTCATAGTTCAATAATTATGTTTTTGGATGTATTAAACGTTTATTACTTACCTTTTGTTTTTCAATCCTGTACAAAATGACTCCATAAGGGAACATACCCATACTACGTGGCCCTTTTTTAAGCGTTTTTTGACCAGACCCCCCCCTCCCACTTGTGACCAAGAGTGGTACTTTGACGGACCCCCCCCCCCCCCCCCCCCCAACAGGTCACGTAGTATGGGTATGTTCCCTAATAATATAATGCTACAGTCAAGGTAGAAGATAAAGAGGCGTGCACACTTGCACAGTTCCAAATATATCTATAAGGCCGTGGGTTTTCTGGCCGGCGACCGACGCGTGTCCGCCGCCGACGACGTTCCAATGTTTTGTTCGCGAATGTTTGAGGGTGGTTTCGCGAAACGTCGCTGGCAGCGGGTAACCGACGACGTGTCAGAGAAACCACCCTCAAACATTCGAACGTCGTCGGTGGCGGACACGCGTCGGTCGCCAGTCGCCGGCCAGGAAACCCACTGTTCCGATTAGGTAGTTTGCGTGTGGTGACGGCAATAAGAATACATTTTGTCACCACCCCAACTCCTCCTGCGGGTGTCGTAAGAGTCGACTAAGGGATTGAAGTGCCACTAACCATGATTTGATAAAAGATTGATGACGGGCAGCAGCGTCATCATAGGGGACACATTACTGCGATCGCCAATCCGCTTGCCCAGCGTGGCGATTATGGGTATTTTCCTCCTAACGCGTTTATACGCATAGTTAATAGGAGAGGCCTACGTCCAGCAGTGGACTATCATAGGCTGATGATGATGATGTGTCAAGCAAATTTCAAGTTACAGAACTGGCGAGCAGCACCGTGTGTAATAGTAATACACGAACCATTTGGAGCCACTTTTGAGCCCATAACTCAAAAACTATTTCACATAACTGTGTGAGACACAAGCGTGTGTGTGTATTGATTACTTCCAGTCTTACCCCCTTATTCATAAACGTTTGTTAACTTAACAAGCCGCTAATAATTGTTTGTTCCTTTCGGTCTTAACAATGTGTCCATAAGAGCAAAACGGACAAACAATTATTAGCGGCTTGATAAGTTAACAAACGTTTATGAACAAGGGGGCTACACTTTTCCTAAAGGTTGTTACCCAGGACTGTCAAATGCAGCGTTCGTAAGTGATCCAGAAGGTATTTGAGTTAGCGCATGAATATTTTGGTGCGACAGTATCTATTTCGTTATCTGTCCCTCATTTATTAACATAGTAATAGACGAGGAATTGCGAAATCGGGCGATATACTGTTAAGGTGCATTCAGACCAAACGAGCATTCGCTCTTCTAACCCCCTACTCTACGAAATTCGATCGTTACACAAAAAGTGATTGGTTGTTTTCGTAGAGTGGTCGTTTGGTCTGAATGCACCTTTACACCAACCATGTGCTAACCTAGAAAAATCGTAAAAAAGGAAGCTAGGAGTTTTAAGGATAAAATTAGTGATATGTTACAAGTTTAGATTTTTTTTTTATTCGTTGACCAAAGAAAACGCAAATGTCAATACTGTATTGGTTTTTATTGTTTTTATCTTATCTTTTCACGTACACGTGTCACGCCACGCAGATGGGAATGTATCATTAATTTTAACATCATTAACTGAATTCATTAAAAAGTACATACCAGTCTCCTTTGTTATAAAAATCTGTTAGATTTTTCGTAATAAGTACCTAAATGTACTAAGTATAACTTAAATGCTTACTTATAGCTAGACGTAAATATTGTTTCTTATAAAATAAACATTTGAACAAAATTTTCACTTTTAAATGCAATTATCTTGCTTGGTTATTAACACAATTTCATGTCCATCATAGTCAACTATGTTAAACGACAAAAAGCCACAAAATGTTTTCACTGACAGATTACCCCCTTATTTATAAACGTTTGCTAACTTAACAAGCCGCTAATAATTGTTTGTCCCTTCTGCTCTTATGGACACATTGTTAAGACCGAAAGGGACAAACAATTATTAGCGGCTTGTTAAGTTAGCAGACGTTTATGAATAAGGGGGTTAATAGATGTGATATATACCCCAATATTACAGGGTCCTATGTTACGTTTTCGGGGTAAATAAATCTGGACTAAGTGTCAGTGTGACAATGTTCAAATTTCAAGCTGACAAAAGCCAACATAGAACCTTGTGATATTGGGGCAGCTATAGGCACTGGTTTAAACACGAACAAAAGATACGCACTCCCGTGTAAATAAAAGAGACAAGACGATACTCGCCCAGCTATCGCCGCCGGGCGAGTATCGTCGTGTCTCTTTTATTTACACGGGAGTGTGTATCTTTTGTTCGTGTTTATAGCCCATAGTTCATAGCTTAGTAGCTCGCGGTGAGACCAGTGCCATATGATTCCCCTTTTTCTTCACGTTATGGCGTGAATCATTTTAATATTAATCTAATATCTTAGGGCATTTCCAATTTCATAAACCAATTTAAAATAATTGCATTAAAAGCGTAACTTGAAGATAATTTCAGACTAGATTTTATTAACTACCACAGAGCCACGAAAGGCCTATAACCGCTAGCTAGCACGACTGCAGATTGAAACTAAACTAAACTGTGGCAACACCACGCCCATATATTACTTTTAGGACTTTTTATGTAAAGTATGTTTGGGAAGTAAAGGCACCTGAAATTTATGAGCGTTCCTCGCCGCCAGATGTCTTTACTTTTCGCCCAGACTATCACTTTGATATCGTCAGTAATAAAATATTTATTTACAACGAATAAAACTCACTGTTCTAGCAACCTCGTATATCAGTACTAGCTTGGAACTAAGATACGAGCTTTGTTTCTAGTAGATTTTGTTACCAACGATATAACGGTCACACTAAGAACACAAGGGAAGTTAGTTTTCGGAGTGCGACCAAGGCATTTTACTCAATATATGTTATGTATATGACGCATAGTACAAATTATACACCTCTGAGGAGCAAAAAGTTTAAATCATTAAACCACCAACGTAAATAAACTTTGATACCCCCACAGCAAACACTAAAATGTATGGTTTTACATTTTGAAACTCATCTGAGTTACAAAAAATAACGATAAATAAATACATTTTTCAATTGCTCAACAGAGATAGTATATACAAAATGATTGTTATGCCATTTAATACTTAACCTTATTGCACATTTAATAAAACACAATTAAGACATGTGCGGCAATTACAAAAATCCTTCTTAAATACATAATGAAATGGCATAATATATGGACGGAGATACTTTACGTTATGTAGCGATGGCCCTAAATCCACAACCGATGCTGGGGGTATACATACAATCTGATTGATTTTAGCGTAGACTTATTCGCGTACAAATTTAGTATTGTTTCGACGAAACAGAACGAAAGTTTATACATTAAATAACAGTGCATTTTATGCGACACTTTCCAATGAGAATATAAAAAAAGAAATACTTCGGGCGTGTATTAACCTTTTCACCAACTAATTATAACATTTAATAAGACCTTTTGTCTTAAAATTATAACTAACTTGACACTCCAACATATTTAAATGTTCAGCAGAAGAGTTACTCACGTAATTTAAGTCGATAAATTGCTCGA
The DNA here is from genome assembly GCA_025490895.1 of Thaumatotibia leucotreta. Taxonomy (NCBI): domain Eukaryota; kingdom Metazoa; phylum Arthropoda; class Insecta; order Lepidoptera; family Tortricidae; genus Thaumatotibia; species Thaumatotibia leucotreta. Next base: position 21,834 of record JALPQI010004362.1, on the reverse strand, counting down.
CATGTTTTGATTCATTTAGAGGATCCTCATCATGGAGTACCCGCGACCAAAACCCGACGTGTGCTGAATGCCCGATGTACACGTCGGGCTTTGGTCGTGGGTATTCCATGATGAGGATCCTCTAAATGTATCGAAACATATCGAGCAATTATCGACTTAAAATTGCCTGAGTAACCCAAACGGGTTACTAAATATTAAAATACCTTTGTCTTATTTTCAGATTGTCTGATATATCGGACTACGACGGTCAAAAGGTTAAATCATCCGTTTTAAACAGATACCTACATTTGCACGCGACTAAATCTTACTACAGATTAATAAAAGTGATTACCGCAAAAATCAATACAATAGGGGTGCAATCGATTATCACGCATATATGAGATCAAATGCCAATAATTGTTTTAAGTACAAATACTTCAAAATGATATTAAAACAAACGATTTACTAAAACTTGATTAAAATATTAAGATATTAGCAAACGAAGTTTCTTATTCATTTTTAAATGTTAGTAGTAAAATCGTTTTACATTGTTACAAAATCGGTTAAGTGTAAAAGGCCGATTATGATTCACGTTAATCTATTATAAAAAGATAATAAATATGGTTGTGATATAAAATGCATGTCAGGCAGTTAAAAAAGTGGACTTTGTTCTCAAAAGACAAACATACAATATTTTGATTCGGCGAACGAAGAATTTTAATTGCCGCTTAAACTTATATTGTATCGGAAAAGTAATATAATATCTTTTAACCATTTAATTTTATTAAAAATGGAAATTTAAGATTTCGATGTCTATTCCTACAATTTTCAGCATTTTATCAATACATTTTTTTAAAGCTTAATTCAATTAATTTCTGCACCTTATTTACACATCTCAAAATATAATTAGCACATAAATAATCGGCCTTCTACAATTGAACCTCTACACCCAGATTACTAGCTAGCACATTAGTCGTATAACCATCTGTCCCTTTCTAAACACTACCCAGAAAGGGAAACAAGATGCGACAGCAATATCAGTGCACATAGAAAGGTATACTCCATTTCAAATACCATGGCCCGATAACTTTGCAGTGGCATCGGACCATGGTATTTGAAATGGAGTATACCTGTCACGGTGTTCAAAATGGACTTTATTTAGGAACACATAAGGTCTATTTTAATAGTCGTGACAAGGTAAGGGTTCTATGTGCACTGACACAATGTTTTATGTGGGTATCATTACACGGGGAAACATAGTTTCGTCTACATCGCAGGGGCAATCGGGGGTTACAGGACCCAATAGATTGCATAAAGATGCCTTTTCAGTTTTTATTTAGTAATATATTCGCTGGCAGGTAAAAAGTTACTCTTGATATTTCACAACTCAGTCCATTTTGTAAAAAAAACGTCTTCAAGTTATGGGCCGATTGGAAAAAAAAATTACAAAATTAAGTTAAAGACCTTACTGAAAACAAACTTTTTTGAGTTACTTTGTTACCCATAGTTGTATGACTAACGTTCGTAACACAATAATAACTAAGTTTTTCTAACTAGTGCGGAAAATGAAACTTTGCGCACGCTTCGCATTCGTAAATTTCTCTTTTTACGGCACTTGTTATGAAAAAATTCGTTCGATACACGTGTAAAAACTTATTTTTAACTCGGGTGATGGTCGCCTTCGTTTCACCCGGGCTCCAACTTTCACCCTCATCGAAAAAAACATTTTTTGCACTTGTATCGAAATGTACTATTTTGTTTTCATTAAGCGCTCCATTACGTACATATTTTTGAAAACGACGCTTATAAAATCTATTATACTCGAAGGTTGGAATTCTTTTATGCCGGCGACTATATTAAAAAAATTTAATTCTTTTTTTAATATCGTCTCTTTCTAAGAAACACAAAATGTAAAAGGACAAACGAATTACAGAGGCATTAAGGATTTGACAGATATTTTTAATTATTTGTCATGCTATTTACCAAAGCCCTAAGCATAAAAAGTAAAAGCGAAAGTATCTCGAGATAGACACCTGTCACTGTTTGATTAATACAGCTATACGATGACAGATGTTTATCTGGCCCGAGAGATACTCTCGCTTTACTCATGCGCTAAGCCCGCAAATTGTCATTTTCTTCTGAGTAATTTTAAGTCTATAAAATACCGGATAGGCATCTTTATACAAATCAGATTAGGATTCCCAATCTAGGGCTAGATCGGGCCCTTTCGTTGACTAGGCGGAGTGGTACGCTAACTAGCTAAAGATAAAATATCACTTTGTCCACCAAACATCACTGGAAGTATCATGAGTATTATTCTAAGGTTATATTATGAACACATCACTGACTCACTTCACTCAAATGTTTCTTGTCGCGATGCACTGCGGTCTTTTTATAGGCCTGTACGGATAGTTCTTCGTATAGGCCTGTACGGACAGTCTTTCGTATAGTCCATTCGGGAACTAGCTTAACCTCGTTATACGCTGTTCGCTAATATAATTGTGTTGCAGTTGAACAAACGATTACAGTGCATTTAGATGTTTCATTTTCAAGTATACCATCCGGAAGACAGTAGGTAAATCAATTATAATAATACTTCATGAACAGCCGATAATGGTAATAGCTTGAAAATTACACATGTAAATATTGAATTGGATAGCGTTAGGGACATTTTGAAATTAATCCCAGTACTATTCTCAATTCTTTTTCATCACAGTCTGGCAAGGTGTTATTAAGTGGCAATATTGTAGTCTCGTACGTTTCAAGTTAATATGTATAAAGTAAGTATGACAACATTACAATATTGCAACTTTTAAATACTTCAACTTTTGTCAGACTATTGTAGAAATTATAAAATGGCAACACAGTAGTCTTTTTTTTCAAGTTTTACCATTTTATAATTTTTATCCGATTTTGTCAAACTATAAGTGAGAAATGCCATATCAAAAGGGCTTATTTTCTACTTTGTCGATAGAGATGATTTCTCATTTGAAAACAGAAAAAATAACCCTTAGTGATAGACTGGAAATAAGCCCTTTTGAAAAGACACTACTCAAGTTATGCACTCGTTAAAACTGTCAACACAATTTGCACTAGGCAAGGAATGGAGTATAGTGTGTCCTGGTCGCACGCGGGCGAGGCAGTATGTTGCCGTCTCAGTCGCGCGCGGGGGAGGAGGCGCGGGGTGCGCAGGCGGGCGACGATGTGTGAGATCTGGAATGTTACATTCGTTTTATTTCGGTATTTTACTTGAAAACTCGTTGCTTCAATATTACAAGGTTCTATGTTGCTTTTCTCTGATTGAAGTTTGAACTTTGTTACACTGACACTTAGTCCAGATTGATTTACCCCGAAAATGTAACAGAACCAGTGTAATATTGGGGTAGTGATCTGGCAAATTAATTTCGGCCTATTTTCCGATACGTAAAAAGAGGCGGCGAATGAAGACGATACCGTGCGCTCCCATAAAGCACGCTCTCTCGAAAGAGACGCCTTTTTGACTCCTATAGATGCATAAAATAAAAGGATGTACTGCTCATTAGGATTAAACTTTTTGGACAAATCATGATCAATAACTAAAATGTGTACTTTTATCATATTCATAATTCGAAATCATCGTTATTGAAAACCAGAAATATAGCGATAAAGGAGACCTTACTTTGAAAAAGAAGTAATAGTTTTCAATCATGCTCCCGTATTTAAATCTTACGATATATCGTTGTATCGTCTCTTCGAGATTTTAAGCTTCAATTTCAAGTACCTCATAATGTATGAGAAATTAAAAATCTGAGCACTAAAATACGCAGGTATTCCTTCATAGTACATCGCAAATACCGAGAAACCAAACTTAGATTTAGTTGCTTCATAATTTTTTTTTGTATGGGGTTTTTCAAGTTGTATAAAGGTTGTCGCTCACCTGTCGGCCGCGTCGCGCGGCAGCAACGGCGCCAGCTCGTCGGGCGACGACGCGAGCTGCCCGCCTCCGAGTACGAGTTGTCGCTCACCTGTCGGCAACGTCGCGCGGCAGCGACGGCGCCAGCTCGTCGGGCGACGACGCGCGCTGCCCGCCTCCGAGTACGAGTTGTCGCTCACCTGTCGGCAACGTCGCGCGGCAGCGACGGCGCCAGCTCGTCGGGCGACGACGCGAGCTGCCCGCCTCCGAGTACGAGTTGTCGCTCACCTGTCGGCAACGTCGCGCGGCAGCGACGGCGCCAGCTCGTCGGGCGACGACGCGAGCTGCCCGCCTCCGAGTACGAGTTGTCGCTCACCTGTCGGCAACGTCGCGCGGCAGCGACGGCGCCAGCTCGTCGGGCGACGACGCGAGCTGCCCGCCTCCGAGTACGAGTTGTCGCTCACCTGTCGGCAACGTCGCGCGGCAGCGACGGCGCCAGCTCGTCGGGCGACGACGCGAGCTGCCCGCCTCCGAGTACGAGTTGTCGCTCACCTGTCGGCAACGTCGCGCGGCAGCGACGGCGCCAGCTCGTCGGGCGACGACGCGAGCTGCCCGCCTCCGAGTACGAGTTGTCGCTCACCTGTCGGCAACGTCGCGCGGCAGCGACGGCGCCAGCTCGTCGGGCGACGACGCGCGCTGCCCGCCTCCGAGTACGAGTTGTCGCTCACCTGTCGGCAACGTCGCGCGGCAGCGACGGCGCCAGCTCGTCGGGCGACGACGCGCGGCTGGAGCGCGCGCTGCCCGCCTCCGAGTACGAGTTGTCGCTCACCTGTCGGCACCGTCGCGCGGCCGCGACGGCGCCAGCTCGTCGGGCGACGACGCGCGGCTGGAGCGCGAGCTGCCCGCCTCCGAGTACGAGTTGTCGCTCACCTGTCGGCAACGTCGCGCGGCAGCGACGGCGCCAGCTCGTCGGGCGACGACGCGCGGCTGGAGCGCGCGCTGCCCGCCTCCGAGTACGAGTTGTCGCTCACCTGTCGGCAACGTCGCGCGGCAGCGACGGCGCCAGCTCGTCGGGCGACGACGCGCGGCTGGAGCGCGCGCTGCCCGCCTCCGAGTACGAGTTGTCGCTCACCTGTCGGCAACGTCGCGCGGCAGCGACGGCGCCAGCTCGTCGGGCGACGACGCGCGGCTGGAGCGCGAGCTGCCCGCCTCCGAGTACGAGTTGTCGCTCACCTGTCGGCAACGTCGCGCGGCAGCGACGGCGCCAGCTCGTCGGGCGACGACGCGCGGCTGGAGCGCGCGCTGCCCGCCTCCGAGTACGAGTTGTCGCTCACCTGTCGGCAACGTCGCGCGGCAGCGACGGCGCCAGCTCGTCGGGCGACGACGCGAGCTGCCCGCCTCCGAGTACGAGTTGTCGCTCACCTGTCGGCAACGTCGCGCGGCAGCGACGGCGCCAGCTCGTCGGGCGACGACGCGAGCTGCCCGCCTCCGAGTACGAGTTGTCGCTCACCTGTCGGCAACGTCGCGCGGCAGCGACGGCGCCAGCTCGTCGGGCGACGACGCGAGCTGCCCGCCTCCGAGTACGAGTTGTCGCTCACCTGTCGGCAACGTCGCGCGGCAGCGACGGCGCCAGCTCGTCGGGCGACGACGCGCGGCTTGAGCGCGAGCTGCCCGCCTCCGAGTACGAGTTGTCGCTCGTCAGCTGCAATATGAGAGCGACTTTAATAGCAGTAGCGCAGCAAGGAAGGCCTAGGGCCTAGGGGGGGGCATCGCACACGACACGTTGAAACATGAATTCATTATGAACACTTTGTATATACGAGTCGCACACCGGGGGCCGTTTGTCGAACGCTTGTAACTTGTAATACAAGTGGAAGTCTCTTTTTAACACAATTAATTAGATAGGGAGTTCTGCTTGTATTACAAGTTACAAGCATTCGAGAAATAGGCCCCTGATAATGCATAATATATTGTAAACAAAGGTATAAAAAGTATTATAAACGTTATCTAATTAAATAATTCAAAGCAGCGTAATCATGTGTATGTAGCTAGCGCTATGTAGTAGGTTAAGCATAGATATAGTTGTAGTACCTAAGCGACTCGATGTAAGGCAGTCATCAGCAATTATATATTCAAATCACTATAATACGAGGCTTTATCAGCCCCGGTCGGCACCACATACATAAGTACGCCACGCGACTAGGGTTACTTCGGAAACGAAAGGCAAGTGAAAGCTGTATTTTAAGTTCCCAACAAGTATTATGCCAGCAAAATAGGCGTTGGATGTCGTTTGATCTCGAGTTACAGAAAATGGCCAGACTTTTTTTTTATGCTATAGGTGGCAAACAAACAGACGAATCGCCTGATGGAAAGCGATTAACGTCGCCCATGGACACCCGCAACACCAGAGGCGTCGCAAATGCGTTGCCGGCCTTTAAGGTGGGAGTACGCTCTTTTCTTGATGGTTTGAAGGTCGTATCGGTCCGGAAACACCGCTTGTGACAATTCGTTCCAAAATTTAACTGTGCGAGGCAGGAAGTTACGAGAAAAGCGCACAGTTGAGGACCGTCAACCATCTAAATGGTGAGAATGAAAACAAGACTACAATACAAATAGTAATGAATCTCACCAGCGTGAGCGGATGGCGGTTCCTCGCCGGACTGATGGTGCGGCTGCGAGCTTCTTCCACGTCCAGCTGAAGGATGCTCTCCTGGCTTCCCGTGAACTGCGGGGGAAACACCAGCATGAGGTCAAGCCTTGAGGTACAGGTGTAGTGAGAAATTACTTGCCTTCGGAAACGTTCGTAAACACATGCTGTTTCAGGCAGTGTCACCGAGTCTGACTGAAGTAGCATGACAGCTATTACTGACAGTCTCAGTGAGATAGACTGAAACAGCATGACGTTGACGAACGTTTCCGAAGGCAAGTCATATCTCACTACATCTGTAACGTGCTTAATGATCGGATGGTGTGGGAGAAAGGTCAGGATAAATCCACAAGACTGTATAGTTGCCGATTTCTAAGAATAAACTTTTGACAGTTATCGATTAATCTTTATTAATATGAGTAAGATTCAGCATTTTTCCGATAGTCTTAACGTCATATACATAAGGCTCATTTCTAAAGTGTCAAATGTTCATTTTTAGAAATCGGCCACTATAGTAAGGCTTTCAAACGGCCGACTACTCGGCCATGCCGATCTTAGGTTTTTTTCTAAGTTCGGATACTTTCGGTTCACCTCGCATGGCTCACCTGATTGTGATTACGGTTTTTATTTTATTTTAGTTAGTTGTTGATAGCAAAGCATTGAATAATAAATAATGTAATTCATAAATGCTATTTCATCTTTGACTTAGATGCTCTTGCTTATAGGTGTATCATTAGACTGTTATTTCGTAATACTACGATGATTATGAGTACATTACACAAATTCGAGTACTGGCGGTAAAAAAATAATTTCAAAAAGTAATTTTAGTTATATGAGTGTCGACTAATCGGTGATCACAAAAGACGACGAATAGTCGGCTTTCCCGACTAGTCGGTACATCTCTAACAGTTACCAATTCTTTTGGATGTTTTTATATTAATTACGTAGATTTAAGTGTTCACATTTATACCTATAAGTCTAGGCCAGATATACGAAGACGTAACCATGTACACTGGTATTACTGGTTAGTCCTATTATCATAGAAACGTGTCGAATTTATCGGAAAAAACTATGTGTAGAAGAAAATACAAGTGAAAAGTTTGTCGATTTTGCTTGGTAACAACGTTTGTGTGAACCCAAAGACACTATCGCAATGACCACTGAGAATGCAGGTATATAGTGAAAAACAACAGGCAATAAATTCATAGATAATAAGCGTACACATGTTTATTATTGTTAATAAATTCAAACTGATTAAATTAATCGTATTCTTGTCACAAGACATGACCTAGGTACACGATGTATTTAACCAAATTAACAACATGCAATTTGTTTATATTTTGTAAACAAAATACTTTTATCAATGCATTTAAGCCTTAGAACTCATATACACTGAACAGAAATATATGGCGAAAACGAGCTATATTCAGTGGCCGATTAACCTAACAGCATGCTACGGGTCGCGCGCACAAACGGGCCCCGCGCTTCAAATCTAAAAAATCTAGTACAGGCAGTAAACAAAAATTGTCAAATTTCTGCCAAAATAGAACAGAACTAATTCAACGTCCGCAATATTTTATGTAATTAACATCATCGTATTTTTAATTTACTCCATTGACAATTTATATACCGAAAAACGAAAAATAACTAAATTAGAACCCGCCTTTTGTATGGAGAAAAAACCGGTATCCGATTCCTGGTTCACGTTAAGTATCAAAGACTAAAAATTATATTACCATGAAAGAAAATGATCGCGGACAGGGTTTGTCCATATATCGGCCATTATTGTGGCCTTCATGCTGGGGACAGTACGCGGGACAGTAGTTGATACATTCAGAAAATTGTGCCGAATGTATTAACTACTTACTGTTGCCTGTAATAACTTTTTTTTTTCTTGTGTATGTATACAACTGTGTAAGCCTATGAGATCTCGGTTACTCTAAATTTTTTTTTTTTTTTATATTGATAGTCATCCACATTTGTTTAATTTTTTTTTCGGATTCTACTGGCGGACGGTATAATATATCATTGGCGACATTTTGCGCAACATTTCAGTGAATCCCTGTCTTTATACGTAGTTTCGTGTTCTCATTGTGTTGTGTCATGTCACACCGGATTATCGTACGTTGTCCTCCGTTATCGGTCGTAGTGGTCATTGGTTCCAATGCAATTTGTTTCGTTTTTTATTCGCATACTTATCTTTACACCTAAAGTTTGTGTTGTATAATCTTTCCTATAGAATTCAATGACTGCACCATACTAGAATGTTCTCCAGCTCAATTTCATTACCAATGAGCCCCTAAATCTTCCCATGGGCGTCTTAAGAGTCGGCTAAGGGATTGAAAGTCAATGAATATTCATTTAGAGAAGATTGATGATCATTATAGTGGACAAACTACTATAATTGCCAACCCGCTCGCCAAGCTGGGCAAGCGAATTGGTCATCGCAGTAATGTCCACTATAGGTGAAGACACATTTATCAGCATGCGTATGCATTTTGTCTATAGAAAATGTTAGTTTAGTATGGGACTGCGTCTGGCTTTCCGCACGCGTACGCATGCTTACACGTTTCATACTAAACAGCCAATTTTATTACACTGTTAAAAATTAGGGAATTTTACAGACGTAAAAATGTAAAATTACATCATTTTCACAGAAAAATTTGTAATTTCACATATTTTTCATCAATTTTAAATTTATTTTTGTAAAATTGATGAAAAATATGTGAAATTACAAATTTTTCTGTGAAAATGATGTAATTTTACAGAATTCTGTAATTTTTTCGTCTGTAAAATTCCCTAATTTTTAACAGTGTAGACAAAATGCGTACGCATGCTGATAAATGTGTCTTCACCCTATAATGACGCTGCTTCCCATCATCAATCTACTATCAAGAATGCTCAGTGACAGTTCAATCCCTTAGTCGACTCTTATGACACCCGCGCGAAGAGTTGGAGAAAAACACTGATAGACAAATCCATAGAAAATGGAGTTAATTTTACTTTGTAAACACGGTACTGATAGATACCATAATTATTTTATCTTTGTTGAAATTTTAACTAAAAGTAACCATAGTATTCCCTGTTCTCTATTTCGAAAACAACTACAACATATATAAAACATGGAAGCCGTACGCCATACTAATATATTCTATAAACATTTATCAAAGATGTTGCGCCGATTTATGCACGGTGTTAAGAAAAGCGCTATGTCCTGCCCATCTTGGCACGATTGAACAATTGTTTTTGGGAGCATTTTTGAGCTGGCGTTCGACGTCCATGTTATACAGGGTGCTCGTGATCATTTCGAAAGATTTTAATACTGAATTCCTGAGCATATTTAGAGTATTTAATGTTAGGTATATAAAATTTCCTGGATTCGGCTTGGTTCCAGAGATAATTAACCTTTTTTCGAAAAAAGTTTTTCGACGTAACTCGTCATAAAACTTACGGTCGCAGGCAAACAATAAGTACATTGTGTACAAATAGACTCACCACGAAGCCATAATACTTGAGAATGTCCATCTTGCACATGGGACACGTTCTGTGCTCGAGAAGCCAGGGATCGATACAGTTCTTGTGGAAATCGTGTCTGGAAACAAACGGCGCGGGTAAATCTTAGCAATCAATAATCCTTTTCCTGGTGGATACCGAAGCCTAGGCCGACAAACATGTGATCCGAGGCTTTCCCATTTAACGGCCGAGGTGTGTATACTATTTTTTTGCTCAACGGAGCCGGAAGGCGGCAACTTAGATAGAAAGCGAAGTATCCAGTGTTAGGAAAGTTAGTCAATATAGCTAATAACGTAACACAAAAATGTGGCGTTCATTTTTTTTCGTTAACCGATGTACTATTTTTTACCAATCAGCCCATAAGGGTTCGGTCAAACACATGCGTTTTGAGAGCGCGGCGTATGCGGGCGCGATGAGAACAGGATGGGAATAGTGCTCAGCGCGCCGCACCCTCTCGCTCTCTCACCGCGCCCCGCACACATCATCGTCATCATCATCAGCCTATTTTAGTCCACTGCTGGACGTAGGCCTCTCCTATTAATAGACGCATTAGGAGGTAAATGCCCATAATCGCCACGCTGGGCAAGCGGATTGACGATCGCAGTAATGTGTCCACTATGATGACGCTGCTGCCCATCATCAATCTTGTAGAATGGTCAGTGACACTTCAATCTCTTAGTCGACTCTTACGACACCCGCAGGAGGAGTTGGGGTGGTGACAAATGTATTCTTACTGCCGTCACCACACGGCACACTGCCGTCACCACACCGCACACGGCGTGCTATCAAAACGCGCGTTCGACCAAAACATACGGCCTGGCCACGACATTGGTCTAAGGAGACCGGCGGAGTGGAAAACCATAAGAGCGAGAGGGAGTTCCGATATTGGCATCTCGCTCCAACTTATGGATTCGCTCGCCGCCGGTCGCCTTAAACCAATGTCTTGGCCGGGCCATTACGGCTCGGTCCTTGGTCCCAACTAACCGCCAAAAAGATAAAACCCTTTAATCGTACAGAAGTTGGTTATTTTATAAAGTTCGATTAAACTCACCTACAAGGCAGAGATCTGAGTGTCTCGGACACTTTGTAAGGCTCTATACAGATGGCGCAACACTCGCCGTCACCTTGGACTTCCTGAAAACAAAAACACATCACATTAAAAAGTAGTAGTTAAATTTACATTAGGCACTTGTCCCACCGCGAACGAGTAAGCGATGAGCTATAGAAACGAGCAAAAGATAAGAGTCCTCGTGTGAATAAAAGAGACGGTGATGTTTATAGTCCCTCGCTCAGCGGTGAACTACAAAGATCGCCGTGTCTCATTTATTTACACGGGAGTGCTTATCTTTTGTTCCTTTCTACAGCCGATGATAGCGCATCTCTTGCTCGCGGTGGGACTAATGCCTTAAGTAGGTAGGTACTGTATAGCATCTAAAGATTCCAAAAGGGTTTAGAAACTTTTGATGAACGTTTGATTTTTTTTGTTGGGTACTGGCAAAATAAATGTTTATCGTTTTGTCTGAGAATTATGTAACCGAAAAAGGGTTAACTGTGCTTGATAGGGTTTAGATGTACCTACTTGCTATTTTATGCATCACTTACTCTGTCTTCAGTCTTTAAACTCTTAACAGGAATCTTTGAAAGCGCCTTCTTCGCTGCACAGCAAAGTCGTTTCTGAAATACGGAAAATAAATCATATTACACTATACTAACACGACAAGTGTCGTCGATAACGTCTTATATTGCAGATACAACGTGTGATGAGAATGACAACAATGTATATACCGGTACCGATGTACTGTAAAGGTATTAACACTTTACAGTATCTTTCACATGACAGAGACGAAAAGCATTCTAAAGTAAAATTTATTATTATTATCATGTCAGGTCAGCCCCTACTCGTCTTTCGAAAGATACTGTAATAGTACATTGTGCATCTAGGTAGATAAGTACGGTATTACTAACAGGAGTGTTAGAAGCCCGACGCCATAGGCGGAGGTTTTTTAATGACTCGAGTTAGTATGCCTCTTACCGACCGTGATGCATACAATGTTTTTCATCACACTTGCGGACAATAAAATAAGTTATAAGATTTTTTTTTTTTAAAGTCATATTTCCCAGAGTATTTTACTTTTTTATCTCTCCCGCGATGCAGGCAAGCAATGGCGCGCTTAGAAAGCAAGTGTGGTGAAAACGTTTAATACCTTTTCTCAAACATGCAATGAAATATTGTCTTTACGTTCCTTCAAATATACTCGGAAGTATCGCTTTTAGGGCGCAGTAACTCACTGGGATGGAATTTCATAACGCCTGCAAAGTAACTTTTTTTTTAATTTCGAAAAAATTGTCATTTTTTTTTATTTCTTTGTATGTTTGAGAAAAACACTATACATGCCTCGGCGTGAAAACGGATACCCGGCCTCGTTACCTATTTATATACCAACTTGGCTGGAAATCCTCATTTTCCCGACCTCTGATGTACGTAATGTATGTACTATTACATATCTAGCTGCCGGGAATGAAAAAGACTGTAAAGATTTAGGTATAGGTGAAAAACTTAAGAAAGTCACCTGCTGTATGTGTGAGTTCGAATAGAGAACACATGTTTAAAATTAGTACACAAACAAAACAAACGCCTATTCGAACACATTACTCACACATACAACAGGTGACTTTCTTAAGTTTTTCACCTATATATTAGATTAGATTTATTTACAGTACTTAAAACCTGAGCAAAAAACCATGCCCATTTCTTTTCACATCCCCGCAGCTTATTCCTAAGAGTTTATTATAAAGCATCACTTAATTCGGAGATCAACAATGATGGCAAAGCTCACCGAAAGTCTGTCTTTCGCATGGATGTACCGGAACCGCTGAATATAGTAGAAGACAAGCCAGGCAAGGCTGATCACCATCAACACGATGAACGATATCGACACGAACAGCACTGATGTTCTGGAACAATCAATTATAAATAAATAAAATAAATATCTTGGGACATCTTAAACAAATCGACCTAGTCCCACGGTAAGCTCAATTAAGGCTTGTGATGTGGGTACCAGGCGACGATATATCGTCGGCTGACAAGCAAAACTCACAAAAAAAAACTGTCACTACTCTTAGCAACCTCTTATGTCAGTATTAAGTCAGAACTGAGATACGAGCTTTATTTCAAGTAGGTATTTGTTACTTAGCGAGTTTACCGACGAATTATACAGGGTGGAAAGGGACGACGTTCCATCCCGCTACCGACCGAGTCTACCAACCATTACGATGAACTTTCAGTATGGGACCAACATCGAAAGCGTACATGGAAAATTTACTATTCCATACTATTGAACTCTAACTAATCACTCACTTTGTATGAGGGGTTAATTTTTTTTTTTAATATTTCGATGTTGGTCCCATACTGAAAGTTCATCGTAATGGTTGGTAGAATCGGTCGGTAGCGGGATGGAACGTCGTCCCTTTCCGCCCTGTATAATAGATAGATACATATAGATACTTAAATACATAGACAGCCATGACCAAGGAACAAATATTTGTGATAAATGAAATACACAAATAAAGCCCTCGCCGGGATTCGAACCCGGAACCTCCAGCTTCGTAGGCAGGGTCACTACCAACTAGGCTACGGAGGCTGACGAATTATCATCATCATCATGTCAGCCGAAAGACGTCCACTGCTGGACATAGGCCTCCCCCAAAGATTGCCACAATGACCGGTCCTGTGTCACCCGCATCCAGCGGACTCCTGCGACCTTCACCAGGTCTTCAGTCCACCTTGTAGAGGGCCAACCCACGCTGCGTCTTCCGGTACCTAGCCGCCACTCGAGAACCTTCCCGCCCCAACGGCCATCGGTTCTACGCGCAATGTGTCCCGCCCACTGCCACTTCAGTTTAGCGATTCGGAGAGCTACTTCGGTTACTTTGGTTCTACTGCGGATGGTCTCATTGTTAATCCGATCCGATCCGAGCAGAGAGATTCCTAGCATAGCCCTCTCCATTGCCCTTTGGGTGACTTTGAGCCTTCTTATGAGGCCCATTGTAAGTGACCACGTTTCAGTCCCGTATGTCATCACTGGCAACACACTGATCAAAGACTTTCTTCTTCAAACACTGCGGAATATTCAATAATCAATCATCATCATCAGCCTATTAGAAAGACCAAGGAATCTTTGTGATGCTGTTATAAATTGCCCATTACTATGACGCCATTATGATCATTATTTAATCTCTAATGAAAAGAAGGTTACAGAAATTAGAAATGTAAGGACATTTCCTTGTCATCATTGAACACGCAAAGTTCTATTGGACTCGATTAGTCTTAGCAACATATGCATTTAATTTCATAAGCTTGTAAATTCTTTAACAACTTATTAAATCATTTTCACAACAAAGAATGGCAGATACAAACACCAACAATTACCTGAGCATTCGTGACCCCTATTACAATGCCCGTAAAGTGCACAAATGGTCAATTATCTATATTATCGATTGTAAGTAGTAGCAACTCTTTTAATTACCCTTCCGGGGAGATTAATCAGGATTGCATATTGGTTTTGTTTACTCGTAAATAATGGCATTTTGTCATGCAATGGTTGACATGAGCTAGAAGTGGTCAATTCAAATGGTGACACTAACTGAAATTGTACCATTAGGCACTGGTTCCGCCGCGAGCGAGTAAGTTTTGTTCGTTTCTATAGCTTACTTGCTCGCAGTAGTTCAGCTCGGACCAGTGCCTTATACACCGTGTTTTTATTGATTTCCGTTAAATTGGACAGGTTACTTGGGACATTACTAGAAGTTGCCTGGTATATCGGCTTTTATTCCTTTCGTATAAAAAAATTTTTTTTCGTTTTCATACGTAATAATTGAAATGGCATGTGTGAGAGAACCTTAAGAATAAGATCTCAGATGACTAACACACGTCAAAATAAGTTTAATTAGGATGTAATAAAGGTTTCAATGCACTTGTTCAGTCATTAAACTTATTTTTTTAATAACTCAAAAACAGTAAGAGTTAAGATACTACTACTTTCTTAGAGAAATTGATTATTTTAGACCTAAATAAGCTTCCCTTTAATTTAACGGAAATCAATAGTCTTAAATAAACGGTGCATATAAAATGTCCCGTTTATTTAAGACTAGCACTAATTCGCCCGACTCTGCTATACTGGCACTAAAATCTTCCCATTGAGTCGCTCTACCTATTAAAAAATCGTATCAAAATCCGTTGCGTGGTTTTGAAGCTATAGGTAAGCATACATAGAGCGAGACAGACGGCGGGAGGTGACTTTATACACTATGTAAGTATGTACTGATAATTAATAATATCGTAAGCGGCTTTTTTCCACAGGACATAAAAGGGTTTTTGTAATTAATTGACTTTTATTTGATTTTTAACATCTACGGATTTTCTGAAGAAAATGACGGCTTGGGAGATAAAATTAAGGTACGGGCAACAATCTCATGTTAAAAAGGATTCCAATATGTCCTGTAAGTATGTATTTACAAAATCGGTTTGAAATCAGCATGTTTGCAATATTTTGTATGAAAAATTACACCTGACTAGAAGTTTTTGCTCTTGGGTTTACTGTACCTATTAGTTGCGTCTGGTGTTGTATAATAGTACATTGTGTATTAAGGGCGGTAAATAAGAATTTGTAAACGAGTGTGAAAGTAAATTCGGCTTGGGCTTTACTTCACACGAGTTCATAACTCTTGTACCGCCCGCCCGTGGCACACACAATGTTTTTCATCACACCTGTGAGGCAAAAAAAGTAAATAAAACAATATATTTTTCTCAAACTAGCTACGGAATGTTGATGTTACTTACTTTAAATTAAGCCCGGAAATACTATGTATCCGGTGTCATATGCTAAGATGATATGTAAAGAGATTTCATGTATTTATTTCACACCTAGGACTGCAAACAAACTGTCTTTTGTTTTGAAACGTCAAATTGTGACACTAGGTCTTGACATTCAGCCACAGAAAAAAAAATAACCTAAGAACTAATGTCTATATCAACAGGTAAAAGGATACCTCAAACAGATTTAAAAAAAGTTAGGCGCGAATGTTTTTTTTAATGTTGTACGACCAATATAGTACAGTAGTACCATTGGTTTATTTACAAATCAAATAGTATGGTTCGGCGAAATCAGTTCGTTTTATTTCATGGCAAGTTTGAGAAAAGCACTATACAAATCTCGGCGAGAAACAGGGTTGCAGGCCGCGTATTCCTATCTGGCCTCAGTTCCTTCGGCCAGATATATCTACTTGGCCTGTAACCCTTCGTTTCTCGTCCTCTATAGTAATGTACTATTCACAAAAAGACTCTTAAATGGTCTAAATCATTCCTTAAAATCAGGGATGACTTAAATTTATCATTTTTATAACAGAAATCTCGGCGCGGCGTGTGCGGGCGACGCGCTAGTGTGACGTAATATTGTATGAAAATCCTTGATTGCCCTAGGGCGTAACGTAGGGTGTAATAGGGTGTAGTGATGGCGCACTTACCGAACAGGTGTGATGAAAATGTGTTTGCCGGCTGAATGAATGAATAAGCTAACTCACTTGTTGATATTGTTGTTGATGTGCGTGAAGGTGCGGCCCTTGATGATGCCGATGGTGACATTGGTGTTGTTGTCGATGAGACGGGCTATTTCTTCCCCCTTCCATTTATATGTGAACACGGCGCTAATGTTGCCTGGAAACAAACAAATACATCATTTGTGAATGGTCGTAAACTTGTAATAATATATTTTATAATATTTGTGCGGCAAGAGAGACGTACCACAACTAGTGGCCTATTTAATGATACCAATCACAATATATGTACAAGCTCAGTCTAAAACTATTCATTAGATAAAAACGTTCGCTGCTATTGTCAGCTTTATTAAGTAAAGAACATGGCATATGCGAATGAATTCAATACATTTAGGGCCTGCTCACACTAGCGACTTGCTGGGCGATTTGAAAGCGATTTCTATACAAAAATTGCATGCGCGATTTCGCCTCAATACAAATCTGGTTCGCAAATCGCAAGTGTGCACAGGGCCTTATATTGGTTAGATTTAATTTTCATCAGTCGCAGCACGTAGGACGTAGGATATCCGTCGGGTTTTTGCCCACCTTCCACCACGAGCGAAGCCGAGTCATTAATGGCTCCGTTTCACGTTCATCGCTGGCGAAGTCTTACCCCCTTATTCATAAACGTCTGCTAACTTAACAAGCCGCTAATAATTGTTTGTCCCTTTTGCTCTTATGGCCACATTGTTAAGACCGAAAGGGACAAACAATTATTAGCGGCTCGTTAAGTTAGCAGACGTTTATGAATAAGGGGGTTAGCATGCACATGCAGTTTTACTATTGCTAGTGCCACCAGCGGTGAAAGTTAAACGGAGCCATTAATGAGTCCGCTCCGCTTGCAGTGGAAGGGCATTTAACCGAGGCCGAGGGTGCTCCGGTTGGATCGAAACATGTCGAGCAATCATCGACTTAAATTACGTGAGTAACCCCATTCGATAATATTTTTTCATCACACCTGTTCGGTAAGTGCGCCAATACGCTGCGGTGATGCGCGCCGTAGGTGCGTCATTACGTCAAAGTAGGCCGTTAAGGATTTTCATACAACATTACGTCGCACTAGCGCGGTCCGGCGCACGCCGCGCCGAGATTTCTTTTATGAAAATGATGAAATTAAGTCATCCCTGATTTAGACCATTTTAGAGTAGTTTTGTGAAAATATATTGTTTTATTTACTTTTTTGCATCACAGGTGTGATGAAAAACATTGTGTATGCCACGGGCGGTACAAGAATTACGAACTCGTGTTAGGATTAAGCCCTCACCTTCGGCTCGGGCTTGAATTCACACTCGTTCGTAATTTCTTGTTTACCGCCCTAAGTACACAATGTACTATAACAGATCTGATTATCACCAGAAGAGAATCCATTAGTAACTTAAGACGTCTACAAGTGACGTATGTTTTATCTAGTTGTTATCACGACAGAAATACGACAACTGATTATCGTAGATCCGCAACAGTTGTTCAAATAGGTATCTACTAGTGCAGCTGGCTTATCTAGTTCCTGAATTGAAACTTGTGTTATTATTATTACCTTTAAACGAGCGAGCGATTCCGGCATGTATCGTCGGAAAAAAATTACTGTTAAAACGTCACTAGGTACTCTTAAACCTTACGAGATACGAGCTTTGACGATATGTAAGGACCGTATCTAAATGTAAGTAGACAACTTTAGGGCCCTATAAATACGTATACTCAACTTTATATGACAAAAACTGTTCAGTATATTATGAACCATATTAATGGGTATGATTTAAGGTCGGAAACAATATGTCATTCCTTTAAATTCAATGAAATGGATCTGATTAAATTAGAGACACGGAAAATAATTTTGGACGACTGGTGTAAAATTAAGGGCATAACAATAAGAAAGCTCGTTAAAAAGTATAAGTTCACTTCTGCAGGTATATACAAACCGATAAATAAGTTCACCAACACTTTAACTTTAGAATATCTGCCCAAGAGTGAAAGAAAACAGGGACCATGGGACCCTGCGTTGCATAAGAAAGTAGTACGAATATTTTTACAAAATCCAACTCTTTCTATCCAATGCTACCAAAAAAGCGAAAACTCCGTCTTTTATGGTAAGTACAAGAAATTCAAAAGAGACATAATCTAAAGACATAAAAAACAGAAACAACCTAAAAGAGATGAAAAAAAGTCGTATCAGTTAGAAAACGGACAAGTAAACTGTATGATCATGTGCTGACTAAGAAAAAGCAATGTATTATCATGGACGACGAAATGTACTGCAAACTAGATTTATAAACGACCCCTGGACCTTAGTATTGTACCATGCCCGCTGGAAAAATTCTCTCTAAACAAGATACAGCCATCAGTGTTGAAAAAATTGGTAAATAATACTCGTATGGCAAGCAATTTGTCAACGTAGCATGCATTTAAATTTTTTTTCACCACAGGTAGTTTAAACGCTGAAGTATACAAAGAAAAGTATGTAAAAAATAAGACTGCTGCCTCTCATTAAAAAGCATAGGATGCCTACTTTGTTTTGGCCTGATTTGGCGTCATGCTATCACTTGAAAACCACCCTTGAATTGCATAAAACAAACAAGGTTGATATAGTCGAAAAAGACATGAATCCCTCCAAGTGCCCTGAAGTACCCCCAATCGAAAGGTACTTGGCTTTTATGAAGCGGCAGCTTCAAAAAATGCCAGAGCTGCAACATCAGCCGACGACTTAAAAAAAAAGTGGAACAGGGTGTCAGGAAATATAGCAAATGTTGTCGTCCAAACTCGAATGAAGGACTTCCAGAAGAAAGTAAGATTGACGGCTAAATAGGGGTCCTATGGCAGTCTCTTTAGAACATAATTCTAGAAAAAGTGTTATATTTTAATTTAATTTTTGTTTTATTTCAAAATATTACTTAATATTAAAGTTGTGTCACTTTTATCTTGTCTACTTATAATTCGATACGGTCCTTATGGCAATTGTTTATGTTCTTTGATTAACTCCTAAAGGTGCGTTCAAACTAAAAGAGCATTCGCTGTTCTAACCTTCCACTCTACGAAATTCGATCGGTATACAAAACGTGATTGGTTGATTTCGTAGAACGGGCGCTAGAACAGCGAATGCTCTTTTGGTTTAAACGCACCTTAATGAGAATACGATGCTGAATATGTCCTCAAACAGATCCCCACAATTATTCGTACAAAAATATAGTAAAGGTTTTAAATAACTCAAAAAAATTACATTCAAGGTAAAACATATAATATGAGCACGCAAAGTGAAAATAATATGTACGTATACGCCCTTATAGCTGTACCTAAATATGTTATATACAGTTTATAATGAGAGCAAGAATGGTACAGTGATCATGGACAGAGAAATAATTACTCGGCAGTTTTGATGCTTATTAGCCCGAAAACTGTTTTAGTACTTAGGTGAATACCTTGAATTTTGTAGATTAATTTCTTTTATAAATAGGCATATTAATTTATATACATACTTTAGGAACTTTGCGCACATCTATCTATGTATATACAAAATCTTAACTAAACTTGCATTCTCAGGAAATTAGAAACTTAAGGGGGCATATGTGGCTTCTTGTTTAACCCATAACTTTGTTATAACGGTTCCAAGATCCTCGGAATATCTAGGAAGTATAGCGTGACCTATTTTACCAAGCTGCAAACAAGATCAGGCTTGCATGCATAAGTAATTCAATTTGCCAACACGTCACTAATTTCTTTAAGGGGAGGGCTTCAGAGATATGAGATTTTGTAGGCGGTTTTATTTTCAACCGACTTCAATAAAGGAGAAGGTTCCCGATTCGATAGATTTTTTTAAATATAATGTTACTCGACATCTCCGAGAATCGTGAACAGATGTTTCTTTTTTTTATCGAACGGGTATAACCTTGAGATGGTCCCGTTGGCACCAAGTCGAGGTCTGATGATGGGATCTTGGAGAAATCGGTTGAAGACTGTTTTTAATTTTGGAAAACTTGTAAGACACTACTTAATGTTATTGTTATAGCATAATATTATTTCAATATAATTTTATTTCAATCATTAGTAACGGTGAAATATTGTCAGTACCTATTGTAAGACACGTACCTAGTGTCGGTACCATCGCCCACACTGCTAGCTATAGTAGCTATACATCGGTGGATGGACCATATGCCATTTGTAATAAGACGTCAACTCAACAGTGTTGCCGTTAGTACCACCTACCTATAGTTTAAGCCAAATAATTCAATGTCAGTGCGAGCGCGATAGTAATATGCATTACGTATCGAGTAAAACCTAACGTTACCGATACGTGAAAAGTCATGGTTCGGCTACTCGCCTTAAGAAAGAATACGTTTACGTCGTTTACCTAATAAGCTCAGCGGTGACGTCAAACGCTTATGATATGAAAACGTAAGCATTACTTTTGCCACGGTCGTTTGGATATGCTAAAAGTGTAAAACGATGCAATTGTTCTATTACATAAAAGCGTTCCGATAGATTCTATCGGAACGATAGAATATCGCCACTTTTCTGTGAACTGATTTTGATGGTTCTCTTTTTATTTGAAAGCTGATGCTTACCGATTTGTTCCTTTGTAATTTGGTCCTGTTCTGAAAATGGAATCCTTGTGAAAACCATATAGGTAAGTCTTAAATTTGCATTAAGCACGACAAATGTACGAATAACTCAAACAACTAACGTCGGGGACTGGGGGTCTGATGATGAGATCATGGAGAAATCGGTTTCTTTTTAATTGGGTGATTATATGCCAAGCTGTTTTAAGTATAAAATACTATCATATCATAGGGCAATGCTCCCCCCCCCCCCCCAAAACGAACTCCTGAATCCGTGTATGTATTGTTTCTTAGACTCTAGGCTCTCTATTATAATTATGTTTTTCTTGAAATACTACTGGGTTACCATGCTATATACAAGTACGCGTACGCGTGTAGGTAATTTATTAATTTACTCCCTTGTATATCTACAACTATAAATTGTGTAAAATGTTTGCCTATGCTAAAGTTCAACATAAGAAAACATAAATTAGCCGCAGAATGTCACCTACCTCAGAGAATAGCGTGACTAACCAATCGAAAATGTATCTATACCTAACTTCGAAGTTTTTTTACGGAACATTTTTTTTTTTCATTAATATATATACAATTTTAGACCTCGTGTTCTAAGCATAAGTAAAAAACCAGTATACACAGGTATTTATGATATTTAAGCCCTTGACCTT